>LGTU01002451.1:0-11069 GCA_001314425.1 Phytophthora pluvialis | reverse complement strand
GCACAGCTAGTCTATGGTGTCCACTATAACTATAGTAGGCTACAGTGAAACAGCTTAGAGAGGTATCCTCCATCTCAAGCATCAGTAATGGTACAAAGTACCACAATGCAAAGAGGAGTACCGTAACAACCAGCAGTAGTAGCGCCCCCACGGTGAAGCGAAATTGTGTCGTCCATTGCGAGGACGTTCAGGCGAAACCCAGCGACCAGGATTCTCTCCGGATAGGGCAGGGACTTGCGGTGCATTAGCCGCATCACCAGGACTTCTTCGTCGTCTGGAGACACCACCGCTTTTTTTAAAACTGGATTCGGTCTTTTCAGGCCAAAACCATGTGATGTACACAACTGGTACATAATTTACATCCTGAAACCAAGTATTTAATAGTGTGCTAACCTTTTGGCCGGTCTCACTTAGAAATCCTTCTATAAAAAGTCTCTCAAAAATGTCCTGATTGTGCTAAATTTGGTTGGCTGGTTCAACGTAAAACACGCCACCACAGTGTCAAAGTTAAAGTAAAAGCGTGCAGGATTGGCCAAGTTAGGATGAAAGTTACGGGGTGTACTATCCTATTGGCCAGCACTGCACACTAGTTGGTTGCAGTAGACAATAATACCTGTTGCCCTATCGGTAATGCACTTCTCGAGCTTGTCCACGGCGCCCATTTTCGGCGTGGACGTGTCTATCACAAACTTCTACGTGATATACTTCACATCGTTCATAGACGTCTGTGCAACACCTCGACGCCTTCCAGCATTCCACAGGGGATTAATTGCATTCCATCGTACGAAATGGATTGCTTGCATACCAGTCTAGAAATGGCATACAGTGCGGGCGGAAATTATACTGCCGCCCCACCTTTGGCCATAATTCAGCCAATAAGCACCATCAAAGCGAACCATTTAGACCCATGAAACGGACACATTCATACAAAGCGATTGATTGTCCTTTCACTCGATCCTGCAGCTTCGGCGACAGTCTTTTGTGTGCCTGCCCCGCCTTACGTCGTGGAAATAACTATACTGCCACCCGGCGTCTTAGCAGCATTGCGTCGTTGTTCTCCGCTTGCAAGTGCAAATGTTGTTGCACGTGCTTAACGCATCTATCCATGTAGCATGCACTATGTAGTGAGTAGATTTGAAAACATCATGCATACCTAGAGGCCAAGCATTGATGGAGTAGGAAAGGGGGGAGATGCTTGCTCTCCACAAGTGTAGATTGAGCTAGAGGGCTATTGAAAAGTGAATACAGCGTTCTAGACCACTCATACACAGCTTCCTCGCTAACCCAGACGCCTACGGCACTGCCAAGCTCCCCGAACGGCCGAAAAAAACACACCTGCGGCTGAGCGGCGGCTGATCTGCGAGGCCTCGAAGGGAAATTGAGTGCCCCGGACCTTCAAACCAGCTCCAACTGGCTCTCAGTGCTCGTCGTATCCGGGGGCTGCCCCAACAGCTCCCGCAGTTCAAGTACGAGAAGCGCATGGCGACACCCGTGCTTACCGAGCAGCACAAGGAGAATAGCCTCTCGTGGGCGCAGGAAAATATGACCTGGGACGCTGCAAAGTGGTCCCAGGTCGTCTTCTCCGACGAAAAGAAATTTAATCTAGACGGGCCCGCTGGTTTACAGTTTGACTGGCACAATCTGTTCTTCGACATCCAGATTTACTCACGTTGCCAGAACTGAGGAGGCAGCGTGATGGTGTGGGGCGTTTGGCGCCAGTGGGAAGTTCGAGTTGGTTATTCTGGAGGCTCCCAGAATAGCGGGTGTGATATGTACACCTTATCGGATCACCTGCTGCCGTTTACCGATCATAGCTACGGTCGTGAGTGCATTTTTCAAGAGGATAATGCCTCGATTCACTCATCTCGGGCTCCCAAAAGCTTCCTTGAGGAGGAGGATGTGACGGTGATAGAGTGGTCAGCACAGTCCCCGGACTTAAACCCCATCGATAACATGTGGGGAGAACTAGCGCGTGCGGTGTATGCAAATGGAAATCATAGTGCATCACACATGGATAGATGGGTTAAATCACGCACAACAACATATGCAGTTACAAGCGGAGAACAACGACGCAAACCTGCTATGATTGACATCAAGACAGACTCGCGGAGCACCATCTTTACGACTAGAAAGCTCATTCGGAATTTCGCTTTGATAGTTAAGGCGTAGGGTGTCAATGTCGTAGGAGTGACGGATGGAACGTGCAAGAATGATTTTCTGAATTGGACGTTGGTATCCTTTGACACGACAAGCGTACGCTACACGTTGTCACATCCATTCCAGCATTCGTTCTATTCGGGGTCGTTCATGTTTGTCCCAGCTGATACTACTTTTGCACACTCGTTTGTTTTTGGTTATGCAGAAGCGCGTAAAAACGTTTTGTCATGGCATTTACAACTTGGGTTTGGATCAGTGAATTACGCCATCGAGATTGCAAGTGCCTTCCGAAATGTTTAGCCCACCATTGCTCTCTGGCCTAATTTTGACAGGTTGGCACAAGAGAATAAGAATCGTCCCACCAAAGGAGAATGTTGTGAAGCCATGATCAAGCCTACCCTCACAGTTCTCGATCGCACGAGCTATTCTTTGCGCTTTTAATGTTGGTTTTGCAGAATTGGAGACAAAATCACCAAAGCTTTATGCCTCCTGGCTACAGGAGCAGTATTTCACAGATTCATTGGATCTTTGGTTTGTTGCGGTAAGTAAAACTCCTGGTATTGCCCCAACCCAGAATTCCATAGAATCCCATCGATAAAAATAGCAGCAGCGGTCACCTTCGTGCTGCAATTTCGCATGTCTTGGCTAGGACGCTACCAAACATTCTTATTCAATGTAGTCGAGATTGGATTCATGAACCTTTACGTCAACTCGCCTACGGACCAATCGAGAATGACACGTTGCAAAAATAACAATCACTACCCTCGCCGCAATGTGAAATCAAGACAAGAAGTTGACCGGATTGATCCGTACTGTTTCAACGCCGACTACTGCGTTAATAATGGTGAATATACGCATGCATACCGAGTGAAAAAAGCAAGAGCAAAGTAAATGATTGCTCGTCAAGAGGCGCGCTTTTCATAAATATACCTGATGCATTTGTTGCTACACGTTGTAAATGTTTAGATCTTGTTGCGACGTCCGTTGAGAATGATTGAGCTTCGTCAACATAACGTCACATCTTGAAGAGGTGCACTAAGCATAATTTCTCCAGGTGTGGGTGAGCTAACGTACGGTACTCTGTAGGAGCAGGTTGAAACAGTTCGCAGCAATTTCCGTTGCGACTAAGACACTTTTTCACACAGGCTTCCATGCATTAAACAGGTGGACTAAAGTGCTGAAGGGGTAACCAGTGCGACGTCCATCTGGAATACTCCGAAAGAAAAAGAAGTGCCTAAAACGAGAGGGGTAAAAGAAGTTCGACGTCAACGCGCGATTGACGGGCAACCAGCAAACGTCATTAACTGGATCTGCATCATGGTGTGGAAAACGAAATATGGTTATGGGGATGAGATTGACAAAGACTTTGTTGCTGTGGTTTAGCTGCCATACCTGAAACAAGGCTGAAGCTACTGGAAAGTATTAATTGAGAAGCGGAAGAAAAGTGTTTCATGGACCTGGGGGAATTAGCTGTTCAACTAAATTACTCCAAAACAGAATGGCCACGCCATCATACAAAACTAGAATAGTCTGCCCGCAACTGTGCCAATCACAGATCTATTTGAAGGAGTACTTTCAGTTTAAACACAGTGTGGGTCTTTGAAAATAGCGCTATATCTAGTGAGTGCTTTGGGTACTGCGAACTAGGGACCTGCCATACCTATCGATGCATGACAATAAACAATTATTGATATGCAATAAATCTCTATGGTTTGCAATAAATCTTTTATGGAAAACATCCTTTCCTGGTATGGAAATAATCCGACGCCTGTTCGAATGACGATAAAGTTGTTTGGGTTTCTCCGCTCCCTTTCTTGCGGGATGTCTTTAGTTTCTTGCTGTTAGTACAAGTACGTCCATTACAGCTTCTAGAATTAGCGTGAGGCATCATAAGGCAGACAATCTCGTAATTGCTCACAAAACGTTTACTACCAGGGCCTGTAGTTTTCACTAAGTGAGGAATATCCTGTCTACTGCAACCAACTGTAGTACCACTTTCTTGGTACTGTCTAGTGGGAATATGGTTTTATCTAGTGGGGTTAACGGCTCCCGTTTGAAGTGCGTACGAGCGCAGCGGGGCACATTGCCACGCCGCAGTTGAGGATATCAAGGGGGTATTTGGTGATAATTGTTCGATGGTGACTGGTATGCTGATTCAATTAACCTCTTAACTTACCTGATATCCCTGCTATCGTTTTGGCAAGTAGACTTTGATCATCACTGTGCAACGTGTCTTGTAGTGTACCCTGCACGCTGGGGTTGGTCGCTACAGTGCTGATCGCGAGCCCAAAGTTCGAATGGCCGTCGAGGACAAGCGGTGTCTCTCGCGCCGGTGCGTACCCAGCTGGTAGCGCTACCTACTTTATTTCGTGTCTTTCAATACACTCCGTTCCGTTCCAAATCTGTCTAGTCTGCCTACGCTTCGCTACCGGGCACGCAGAGCTCCTATAGTCGTCGACCGAATCTTGCCTGGCTGCTGGGCTCCGCACGCTTCGCCCCGTGTGGCCTACTCTACAACTGTCCGTTCGCCCAGTCCGAGGTGGTGCACGCTCCAGGCGTACGGGTCATGAGTCGTCGGCGGCGCCGAGTCCGTGCCGCTCTCGCTGACAAGTCGTCTGCCACTTGCGCTCTCCACCGCAATTCGTAAAGTGAGCGGCTCCGTCCTCGACCGCTCGGCCGCGAAACTTGTCGACCCAACACTGCCCGTTGCGCACCCACCGATCACCACCTGAGCTCTGAGGTCCACCACTTCGCCCGTACGGCATACACACACCCGTCCATTCTGTCCTTCACCTGCCAGCGACGTTAGCCCATTCCGTCTGCCTGCCCCCCGTGCCGTCCGTCCATCACGTCCGCCATCAGCCCGTCCATTCTGTCCGCTGCCAGCCGCCCCCATCCGTCCGTCCCGCCAGTCACCAGTTAGTCCACCACCACCGTGTGTGTTGCTGGTGCCCGTTGTGGCCACCCTATTACAACTGCATCGCCAGATCACTCGAGAACATGCACCAAGGCAATGACAGGGTTTTGCATTGAGTCCTCACGCATTTTTTGTTTGTTACGAAGCTTTCCGCCCGACGTGGGCATTCCCTCTTAACTGACGGACGACCTTCAACAGCTCGACGCGAGGGGTCCAAAAGCTAGTCGATGCAGACATAGGTACACAACTTCTGAAATTTAGAGCACATGCCGTTGTAGCACACGAGTCTTGGTCGCCAGCTTTTCGTCCAAGTTTTGGTAGCATTTAACGGGATTGTTGGAACGGAAGGACATTGAATTCTCTACGAGCTAATTGCTAAAGCAAATGTAGACGTCATAATATAAACGTTCACAAACCTGAAAATGGGTGGGAAGGTTCTCTAGCAGTCCGATGAATCAAGTCAGCCTCGATTGAATTGCGTCGCTCGCTGGTGATTTAACCCAAGAAGAATTCAGAGGATCTCAAAAACGAAGGCATACCCATGGTCGACGTAGCTTGCCAACTAAGAGCATCCGCACCAGTGAGCGTAAAATTAAACGTAAAATACGCGCGTGTATGCTCACTACGGCGAGATATTTGCTTTTACGCACAGACGCGCTGCACCGGTTTGCCCAGGGACAGTTTGATACGTGTCCCACATCAAATTTGTACAGTACAGTATGGTGTGCCGCCGATACTCGCAAGGTGTCCTGTGAACGAGCTGGAGAGGCTGGGGGTGCTCGGCTTGCTCGGTTACCACCCTGATGCGCGGGAACTATATAGCGGCGTGTTCGACTTTAGGAGTGGGGGCGTGGCATTTCTATGTATTGCTCAGATCGCAAACAGTGGCCAAAAACTGGAGACGCGTAAAATTGTGAGTACTTTACGACAAATTTACTGCCACCGGTGCAGTGCAGAAAACTAAGCGTAAACGCTCGAATAATGTAACTAGTTTTGGCAGCCATACTCACAACGCAGGAACGAGTTTTTTTGCAGTGCGAAGAATGTCGTCTTTCAAGAGCGTAAGTATTGTATTACTCGACAAAATCGACTTTTTCTGCATCAATTCGCGAGAAGAGAAATCTGCTCCTCGGAGGAATCATTCCCAGCGATAATGAAAGAGTTTCCATCCCTCTTTTGCACGGCGAGTAAAGTAGATGGACGAATCCAGCAAAGCGTCGAACTGCCGTTGCATGTTTGCTGGAACGAATATCGATGATAGGGCTGCCAAGTGCCGGCACACCCATTGCAGCTGCATCATTGTTCACACGGAATTTCGCTATGGCGCGGATTTAGTATCCGCCATATATTTGGGATCCAAGTTGGCTTTCCACACGAACTGTGGAATCGAGTCAAACGTACTTTTGAGCCCAGACCAGTGGTGCTTCTCGTCATGCTGGGTCAACAGCCTGCGGAGAGTTTGAAGTGAAAGTTTGTCCGCTAGTTTCGCTGTTGGAGCTGTTTTCTTAGTCTCCTCCGCCACCAAACGAGCTCGGAGGTCACCGATCGTTGCGATCCTAGCTGTGTTCAGAGCCCCCTCTCTCTTCTTTCCAATCTGGTTCAGCTTCCCCACGCTGTCCTCGTCGGTCGATATCTCCAGCTCAATCTCTTGAGGCCCAAATTTCGCAATGTTCTTTTCTGGGACAACAAAAATGAGCGCGGCCATCGCAGGATCATTTTTCACCGACTACAGCAATCCCAGCTGGTTCAAAGTGTTCGCCAGACCATCCCCGTTTACAGGATGCGTCTGGGCCACGGTAATCTGAAACAGCAACAAGGGCCCTGAATCAATTGCACTCGACGTGCTACTCTGCTTCGGGTAATAGAACGAGTCGATTGACGCGTAATTTTTGGCGCTCGGAACGTGGTACGGACCACCCGACAGAACCTCAGCGGAGAAATCGTTATCGAAGCGACAATAGAACTCTCCGGGCCTCATTGGGGTCGACCGTTCGCACTGGAACGATTGCGTCTGCGTGGGGTCATCAAGCCGGTGAACGATAAGAGTACACCTGGAGTTTAATTTCTCGTGCACGCCAATTTCAAATAACGTGCCGCGAAACGAAGCTGCAGCAGCGCCGTCCCGCAAATACTCAATGACCATGTTCCTCTTTTCGGTGAGGGCTTCGCTTAAGTGCTGCATCAGCAACCGCTTTACAAACGTGGTTGGCTTTGCAACTGTATACTCATCCATCGCGCTCCTTGGACTAGGCACGTAATGACAGATGCAGTGGTGAGCCTCGTTAGCATCCCTTCTATTGAGGACACCCCGCAAATAGTCGACGTCATCGAAATTCGCGATAGTCTTTGTAAGCAGATTTTGCCACCTAGTGACAAAGGATTCGTCCGTGGCCAGACATTCACGAGCAACACCGCCAAAAATGTTGAAGCGTTGTTCGATCAGGTCGGCAACAAAAACGGCGTCATGCGCCGGGATGAGTTCTTCCCGGTTAAACAAGGTTTCGTCCCCAAGAGGAGTAGTCAGTGTGAGATTTACTTCTTCGGCGGTAGTCTGGAGCTCCTCAAGATCCCACAGCGGCATCGTTAGCTTCGGGTTCTTCTTCAGTTTATCAAACCACTTGTCGTTGGGACTCGAAAAGCAAACCATCTGAGCATCCGCTGGGGCTTCGTCAGGTGGTCCATCATAGAGATAAAGTACGCTATTTTCCGCTTCTTCAAGCAGAGTTGAATCATCAGAGATTTATCCATCTTCGCCTTGTCAACCAGCTCACCGTCTTTCCATACAACAACCTGCGTCATCTCAGAATCCTTGTTGAAGGAAGCCGTGACTATTGTGGTCTTCTCGTTCTCATAGCAGTAGCGCGTGAAGAAGTAGGCGAAGAAAATGGACTTGCCAATTCCTACGCCATGATCGCCCAAGACCACCCAATCAAGCAACAAGAATTAGTATATTACGCTTGGTGGGGACAGTTGTCGTTTGTCTTACCTGGCGTCCCCGAGACAGTCACAGCTTCCACTCTCTTTATCTGGTTCCGCGTCAATTTCAGCAGGCGAAGAATCATCTCGTAATACACCGGGTAGCACTCGCACACGTAGAACACTGGCTCATCGTAAGCCTGCTCCGTGGGCAACTTCGATGGAAACGGCAGCGTCGTGTCTGTGTCGACCCACTTGGGCTTCTCAGTTTTATCGCCTTGGGCACCAACCGTCGTACCGCTGCTGCCCGACTCGAAAGCAAAGCTTGTCGTTAGCGATGTGGACGCTGCCGCACCTGCTTGGTCCAGCCACAATCGCTTGAGTGCCTAGGATGATTGCGTTTGCTTGGAGTCCATCGCCGCGCTGCCGAGCTCCTCGTGAGTCCGGCAAACTGCTAAATCTCTTCGAATTTATGTGGCACACTTCTGTTTTACTCGAAATTTCCATCCGTCTGTAATTGGTCCTCTGTTATCAGATACCGGTAGCTATGGGTGGTATGCTTTCTTTCGATCGTAATGATCTAATAGCTTACCCGGGTCTCTGCCCCGGGGAGAAAACACAGTTCGTAGAGCTACGGACCCCGTTGGGTCTTACCAGCACTAAAAAATCGTGGTGGGAGTATGCACCCTGCAGAGAAAAAGTCGTGCTCCACCCGAACAAGCTCTGAAATTTCGATGATACTGTACAGATAGTGAAAAAAGACTCTAAGAAGCTCTAGGTGGCATCTCCTGCGGCAGCGACGCTGAAGCAGGATCTGCATGTACTTCTAGCTATTACCTCTCACCTTCGCGCAACACCCGCGACCTAATCCGTCTCGCACTTAATCAGAGGGATTCNATAAATGTATTTATCTTTACATAAATTACCTGGTCTTCAGTGTTTGGGAAATGGGACCTCCACTCTTAGTTCTGACTGAAAATAAATTTCAGAGAATTAATTTGGGTAGCACAGGGTTCGATGCAAAGTTCTAGCTGGACCTCCAAATTCCATAACATTTACTTCGTAGTAGTAGTACGCAACGATGCGTTGTGCTAGGATTGTCTTGAGTTGTTAGTCGTGCCATGACAATGTGAAACTTATGCGTCGGTTTTGCGAGTAAATACGCATCTTGTTTTTGAACAACTCGTCTCACTAATACACATGTGTCACTGATCGAAGCGCGACCCTGCCGCTTTTAAAAGCGTAGGCAATCTCTCTCAGGGTCATCGTTTTTCGATTAGCGTGCTCAGAAAAGACCATAGCGTCTCGTTGCTTACGAACTCATTTAAACCGCGCGAGCATCATCGCACACAAACGCTGTCATACGAATTACTCCAGCTCGGTGAGCCTGTCTGCGAATGAGACGCCTACGTTAATAAATCATGGGACTTTGAGTTTGAGCGCTGTTTTGTGTATCCTGGTGGGCTCCTGGCCTCAGCAGCGTGTCGATCGCCTCGTCCTCGAGCTCCTCCTCCGGAACACCGTTCTCCTCGAGGAAGTACTCCAGCCGCTCGCGAGTGCCGGCAGAGGCACTTTCCGTCGGCACGAACTCGCACGCCTCATTCTGTGCGTCCTGATACGCCGGACACGTAGCCATCTATCAGACACATCAAAAGGATAAGTTTAGTCCTCTGCAAACAGCAATGACCTCTCGTAGACAGCAGTCAACCACACATCGGCGCCGATGTAGAAGATCTGGGCGGTCGAGAAGCACTCGTCGCACTTGCTGAGGTCCTCACCTGGCCTTCATGCACTTTTGCAGCAGTTGGTCTTGGACATGCCGCACGTAATGTAGCACTGCAATATAAGATAGCAAACACAGTTGAAGTTACATCAGTCAACAGGAATCTCGTAGCAATGTAGCCATCTATTCCGTACCGCGTTGTGCCAGTTGCAGCACTCTTGGAAGTCCGTCGAGGCGGTGATCGGCATGCCGGTCGTCCCACAGCCATTGTCCGTGAACTCAAAGTCCTTGTGAATCGACGAAGAGCGAGGGTAGAGCGAATGTAGCCATGTCACCAAAGTTTTGCGCTGCTCACGTGACGGGGCTGGCGCGCGCTTGGGGTGGCACGTGAAGGGCTCGCATGACTGGCTGTATCTTCTCAGGTCGGGGAAATTGATGGACGCGGCCACGCTGCCGGCGGACAGCGCGCAGCAGAGCAGGAGCGAGCGGGAGAGCATCATGATCGCGGGTGAGGTCGTGAAATTGTGCACTGTTGATGCCATGTGTGTTGTATTACCAGTGATGATTCACCACCTCCGCGTCAATCTTCTTCCGAGATCCATCGTGGTACTAGTACGGAAAACGTACCAGCCACCAAGGGTGCAAATTAGCGAATGAGGCCACTTGTCTTCTATCGACGATGGGCATGCGAGACCTTCGTGTTGGGCCGCCCGGTGTCTGTTGTCTACTCTCACGGAAAAGTTGCCGTCGAGTCTACTTTGGCATGAAAGTAGTCGAAGGGGAGCTGAAGAAGTTGCAATGTGTGATGTAGTCCACCTAAACCTTACGTAGGAGGTGTGTGGAGCGCGGCCTCTCGATCAGTTGATTTGATGTTTGTATGTAGTTCAGCCTGGTGAAAATGACTTGGCATTTGTAAGAGAATACCTTCCAAACCGGTACGAAAACCGGCGCAGGACATCAAACCCGACAAGCAACAGTTCTTCACTTCGTTTACGAACTGTGAACAGTTGATCGGCCGTGCCTTGGCACACCATGTAGCTATAGTTTCTAACGATCCAGATTTTTATATGATCTGGCTCAGCGTTTTGTCACGGTAAAAGAAGCTATTCTGCCGAATACGGTCGTCGCTCTCGAACTCCATGTTGCTGTCCGCGAGATGGTGGTAGTGTTCGCAGGTAATTGAGCTCGAGGTGGAAGATGTAAGTCCAATCCATTCACAGTCAACGGAAAATGCACGGCTACTCGGCCATCCAATCAAATGAACTCAAACGTCCGACTACCTGTAGACTCCTACGGCTTCAGTATGGAGTTCGGGGCTGGGTGGTTTCTAGATGTTCCTGTGATTTGAACACCTGG
>LGTU01002127.1:0-10185 GCA_001314425.1 Phytophthora pluvialis | reverse complement strand
TACTCCGATCTTCCGTGAAGTTACTGATCTTCTCACCTTGTGTACCCGTCGATGGGCTGGATCGCTCTTCGGTTGATCTCGGAAGACGCGCTTGTTGTTGAGGTCTTGGACTGTCTGATGGACAGCAGGAACTTGGGGCAGCAGCGGGGATACTTCTACTCGCTGCGCCGATAGGGGTTGAGTACGTCGATCTCAAGTGTTGAGATCACGACTCTCCAGCCAATGTTGATCTTACGTTGCGGTCGGCGTGTCGCCTTCCTCCTTTCCGGGCATGTCGCTTCCTATAGCGAGGATCTTGAGTGAGAGTCTGGCCAAGCAATCCAGGCGTTCGATGTCCGCTTGCAGTCTGGCTCCGCTCCGCGTGGCGTCGGGTGGGCCAATATACGTTCCCGTGCCCGGTAGTGCGAAGACGAAGGGACTTGATGCGAAGAAGGCAAATACAACTCTGTTTAATGTGTTAGCTTGTCCTAAGTCCTAGTTCGTACTTCCTTGGGCTCCCTTGGCCGTCCGCTGCTGCGCTGGCTCTCTACCGATTGTTTACTCCACGAGATTTACTTACATTCCTTGAGATCAAGTAATCCTCGTCAGGATCGATGTGGCGTGGGTACAATCGCTTTGTACAGGGATGATATCAGCCACTCGTCTTGGGTCACTGTAGAGGGTGCCATTCTTCCGGATGTCACTCAAACGGGTACCACTGTAGATGGACTTGTGATCTTGATTGATGGGAGGTGATCGGTGCGATAATTTTCCCAGAGTGCTTCACCACAAAACCTCTAACTAGGCACGAGAGGGTTATCCAAATTCCAGCCGACGTTGAATGCACATCAAAAAGAACGCGTCGCACACACACCAAGGCCGAGTGAAAGTCTCCTGTCTGCACGTGAGACCAGAGATCTCGTTCCAAGACGACTCCGCCATCTCTTAATGAGCCACTCAGAAACGAAATGCCGTTCACTGCAAACACGATCGGTAATTGCGGCATGGCTGCCACTGCTCATTGCTTGAGATGAGTCATTACCAGGTCGTCCTCCACCTTTTGCTGCAACTAGGCTATTCGCCTCAAACTGGAGGCCTGGACCACCCCTTCTTTCTCGTGTAGTAGCTCCCACAGGCGCTGGACCCAGTCGGCATTGCTCTGCACTATGCCGCAGAGAACACGATTTGTGCTCTCGGCTGCTTGTCGGACGCGGGCTTGGCGCTCGGAGCAACATCACCACGCTGAACTTTGTAACTTCTCTCCGCGACCCAGCACTGCAAGATGGGTCTCCAGCTCAAGGACCAGGCCCCTTAGAGTAGAGAGTTCCGCTTTCTCGCGGCCTACGCGTCGAGTTTCGGTGATGTAGCGAAGAAGAGTTCTACACTCGTTTGCAGCGACAGACGATCTTGGCTTGTCAGACGACCGTTAGTAGCTGTACATGTGCCTTTCAATAATTCTGCCGTGATAATTCGGGGGACGCTAGAGCTACAGAATTTAGACTCTAGATTATGTGTACATTAGGTCAAATCATGTGAATATTTGGTGTCCCGCATAGAGCCGGTTTTCATGGTTGGGGTTGAACTTGGACCTAAAAACGATAAAATACCTTTAGGAGTGTGCGGTCGTGAGATTTTGAAAATTTCGCCTGTGCGCTTCAAACTGAGTGGCAGTCGTGATTCCCCCCCAAAAAAGCACTAGTGCCTGAAGCTCTCGCGCGCAGATCTCATGGTACGTCGATACCCGCCTTGCCTCCAACCAGGGCCGCATCACTCACAAACGTCTGCTTTACCAGGCGCACAGTTCCCACCCGTATCCAAGGCACGGCAAGGTTACGCATGTACAACGAGACAGCGCTGAACTCGCTCGAATTCGCATCAGAGAAAATGAACGCCAGCTGCGAGAGCTCACGCGGACTGCCGTTCAGAAGCCCCCTTGACCGTCTATGATCCTGCTTTGCTGGAGGCGCATCGCGCTGAGCAGATCGCTCGCTCCAGTCACGAAGATCGAACCAACCGCCTCGCAATGCACGGCCGCCAGCGCATGACACCTGCAGCCGCAGCGATGCTGAGAAAGGAGCACAGCGAAGAAGAAAATCGCGCAGACAGCGAGCGGTGGGAAAGACGCGTACTCATCAGTATGTTTGGCAAAGACGCCAACATTGTGCGAGAAGAAGAGCGAGCGCTGCTACAAGTGGTCCGGGTGTTTGAAGGAGAAGATGGAGCGCCACCCCAGAATGATTCTGACGAGTCTGACTTCGAGGACGTCACGGGCAAGGTTCCGTCTGATGCTACTGTGGAAGATTCTGGAGGCTTGGGCAAAGGCAGCGACGAAGGCGCGGAAGGAGCGGTGAACGGCAAGGACACCGAGGGCGAGAATAACAGCGAGGACGTAGAGGACGGAGATGACGTGGAGAGCAGCGACGAAGCTGAGGAAGGAGACAATGCTGACAGCGGAGACGTCGCCATCGACGGAGATGAAGCCGAGACCACCGACGAACGGGAGGGAGGGGACCAAGTGGATGATGAGAATAGCGAGGACGGTGACGACGGTGAGGACGGTGACGACAGCGAGGACGGTGACGACGGCGAGGACGAGGACGATGGCAAGGACGCGGACGACGGCAAGGACGGTGGCGACGGCAAGGACGCGGACGACGGCAAGGACGGTGGCGGCGAGGGCGCTGACGACTGAGAAACTGGTGAGGATCATGGGTTCGGTGAAGCACCGAAATCACACCAAAAGCGTCACCGAAAACAGACTGGTCCTGGGAGACAGAGTGTTCATGTTTTCTTCGTGGGTTCAAGACCGCCTTTGACTCGTGGATGGAGTTCCATGAAACATTTGACAAATTTCAGAACGACACGTTTCAGATGTTCTCGAAGCGTACGAGCACCTCTGTGAGAGTGCGCAACAGGCAGATCAAGAAAATTGCATAGGCGAACATGCTCGCGGGCAAGCAGACTCGGAAGACTATGATGCTGCTTCCAGATCACTGGGGTTTCTATTCTAAAACGCTGAAGTGTACGCACGATCAGACTTACAAGCCGCGCAGCAAAGGTGATTGAAGGTATGGATCTTGGACACGAAGCTTGGACGAAGAGGAGGGAGTGAGCACGCTGGGCTTGACCGGAGCGAGGACACGTGACCACNTAATCACCGGTGGCGTAATCAACTTACCGTAATCACCGTAATCAACGTGGGTTCGGTTCGGGTTAACCGGTTCACGGTTAATAACCGATATCAAACCGGTAGCCCTCAATAAAAGGGAAACGCAATCATCCAAAGGTTCGCGGTATGAAGTGCCTAGCGAAGGTGAATGCTCGTGTGACAGCGACTGAAAGAGGGGCGTGGGAACTGAGGGTGACGGCATCTGGACATCACAACCACGATCTTAACGAACACCTGTGGGAGCACTATGCAGAGAACAGAACCGTCAAATACCCTGTACTCACCAAGGACGTGGCGGTGTTGCACAAGGCTGGCGCTACTGCGAAGGGGATTCTGCAATATCTTCGAGAGCGTACAGGTAAATGTGGTGAGCGTTTGGTATATTTTGGTGTATGTTTTGTCTGACTTTACGTGTTTGCTACGGTTCCATGCAGGCAAGAAAACAAGTCTTCGATACGTCCACAATCTCGTTCAGGGTGTTAAAAAACAACTGAAAGCTGGTCTCACTGATGCGCAGCGGGTGTTCGGTGTGCTGGATGAAGTCTGCAGACAGAACTGTGGAAACACTGCGAATGTGCTGGTTGACTGTGAACTTAACGTGGCTCGCGTAGTGACTTTCCAAACGGCGAAAATGAAACGTCTGTTCGAAGCATTTCCTGAAGTCGTGTTGATTGATTCAACGCACGATACTAATACGAATCGCTACAAGCTCTTCAGCTTCGTCGTGCATGACGTATTTGGAAGGGTAAGCGGGTAGATATTGCGGTGTATCATCTCTGTATAAATACAGCCTTCTAACTGAACTTACCCATCAGGGTCAATATGTCCATCATGCACTTGTAGAAAGCGAACACAAGGTAAACCTTAGGCGTGTGGTGGACATCTTCAAGCACAACAATCCGAAGTGGGGAAAAATTAGAGTTGTCATGACCGACAAAGCAGTTCACGAAAAGGATGTGCTGCGCGAGGTGTTTCCCCAGGCGCAGCAGCTACTATGTCAGTGGCATGTGGTGACCTGGTTAAAGAAGCAGGCCGCGCGGCTAGCTGGACCAGTGAAGAAAGATGATAAAGCGTTGATGAGCGCGCTTGTGTATGCGAAGAGCGAGCAATACTATGATGCTGCCAAAGGCGCCTTGTTGGGCAAACTAGGTGGAAGTGTCTCGCTCCCCCTCTACAAAACGTTCATGGAGAACTGGGACAACATGCAGAATGAGTGTGTTTCGTACAAACGCGGAAACGTTCCTCACCTGACAAAGAACACGAACAACCGCATTGAATCCAAGTGGGGTAAGATTAAGCACGTGATCAAGGATACCTTTCGATCGACCAGCTTGTATCTACGCTGATAACGCTGCAAGGATATGCCGAGGAGCAGTACATTGCAGAATACCACCGAGTCGGAGGACGACCTACCGGGTTGATTGAAGATCCAGAGCTTGCAGCGCTGGCACTGCAGATCAGCGTATTCGCTTTCAAGTTAGTATCTGAAGAACACGCATTGGCTACAGGACCAAACGCAGACTACACTGTTGAATTAGGTTGCTCCGGTAAGGCCTCGGTCAAGAATTCAAGCACAGGCAACACGTACGAAGTGGACATCATGGTAACTTTCTGTATTTGGTATATTTTGGTTAAATTCTGTACTGACTTCTGTCGTTTCAATAACCGTGTGTCTTACAGCGAAGCCAAGGCGATTGCATTTTCATGAAGACGTGTCTGCTTCCTTGTCGACACGTCATGTACGTCCGCAGCAAGTGCAACTATGAAACCTTGCTTCCCCCGATGCGCTCTTTCGAGACAAGTTGGATTGTTCACAGTCCCGTGAACAACATAGCCGAAGGTGCCGTTCGTCCGGGTCGCCTGAGGCAAGTTTCATGCCCCGCCCTACCGAAGGACAATCCAGTGACGGCCGGTGCAAAGTACGTGGAGACGAAGGCGTTAACAGAAAAGATTATCGACCGCATGGCACTACAATCTACTCCAACATACCGCGTAGCTCGTCAGTGGCTCGAAGACTTCTACCAGGCACTCAATGCTGGCACCGTGGTCGACTTTACAGAGCGCGATACATCGCTCTTCCCCGGGTTATCTCAGGTTTCTTCCGTCGGTGGCGCATGTCTATCACAGATATCCTTCGCGGATGAGATGCCCGCCAATGGGTCCACCGCAGATGCTACTACAGCAACGACGCAGGACGCGGGAGATCACGACGGAAATGAAGTTGGTGTTGCAGGTGATAACGGGATCAAGGTCGAGGATGCAGATGATAATCATCGTGGCGGCGAGTCTGCAATAGCGTGTGCCGGAGGCCCGGCAGGTAGTGTGGATTCCGGTGACTATGTGCTCGCAGGTTCCAGCGTTCGCAAGGTGGCCGAGAGTCCACCAAACTGCACCAAAAATACACCGAATGAGACCGAAAGCAGTGTTGGGGAAGCTGCCGTGGTTACGGACGCTATGTGGACGTTTTCGGAATGCCCCTTGTTAATGGCATGACAAAGGCGCAGCGAAAGCGAGCTAAGGGTCAGGAGGAGCGGAAAGGGGCTCGCGAGCTTGCTGGACAATACCGAGCTGGCAAGGTTTGTGCGCATGTCCAGCTTGATGATGTCGCTGCTGTACTCAAGGGCCCGTACAGTATGTTTCACGCTAAGCCTGTCGTGGACGCGCTTGTGTTGCCGTACGTCGACGTGCAAGGGACTGTGTCAGTTCGGCCATTTAACGTAGGTCAAAGCGTTCCGGTTATTACGAAGATCCCACAGCTGGAGAAGATCGTGGAAGGGATTAACGCTATCCAGCGCAGGAAAAACATCGACTTACTAACGTACTGGCCGGACTTTGGGTGCGCGACGTTTGACCAGCTGGACACAATGCTGGATCTGGTTCACGCGCGAAACCACTTTGCACTTGTGATGCTCACAACGACCTGGATTGATTCTGTGGAATGGACGTCCGCGTCCCCTTTCAAGACACCAGCGCAATCACAAAGGTATGCGATGTCGACTACCTAATAATATCGAGAAAATGACTTAACCACGTGCTGTGTTACAGACCGAATACAATGGATATGTGGAGACTCTAAATCTTGGACTGACCAAAGTGGGAAACGAAACGGTACTCGGTCACAAGCTTCTGGACTTCAGAGAAAACCTATGGCTCCACACGACGTCTATTCTGATGTCACTACTTGTATTGAGAAACGAGTACCCAGACGTCGCAATTGTGGACCCTAGCTATCACGGCTTTGCAAAAGCAGAGCAAAAGAAGAGAGTGGCAGGGGGCTATGGCGCTAGCAACCCACAGAACCGACGCATCATCGGCGTCATCAATATCGAGCTACACTGGGTGGCATTCATGATCAACAAAGAGACCCGCGTTTGTTGCATGTTCGACCCGCTGCAGTCCGACCAAAACTACAAGGTCATTGAGAAGAGCATGAGCAGAGTGATGGACCCAATCCTGAACTTGGAGGGCGAGCTGAGCTATCAGAGGGTGGAGTGGTGCGCGCAACAGGATGGCAGCTCATGTGGCGTGTGGTGCATTGCCGTACTGGAGATGCTGCTAAGCGAGGCTTTGTGGGACGATGGTGTCTACAAGCTGATACCGTACTTGCGTATGCGCTATCTGTACAAGGCGATCAGTTTCCTCAGTGAGCCAAATGAAGCAGACAAGTAGAAGCACATGGAATACGCACGTCGAGAGTAATGATGCTTAGCCTTTGAAGTGGACGTAAGCATGTAGCTAATATCGTCGTCCTGCTGAATAAACAACATGTCACTTTCCACGAGATAAACAACACTTCCTTACGTTTGGTAACACCAAAAGTAGATCACCGAAAATATCCACAACTCCGACGCGAATCGTGAAGTCACAGACTTTCCAAATCTAGACTTGACGCGAAAAGACTGACACTTCGTGGTGTATATTTCTCACATCAAATAGAAAGCAAAATAAAAACATCCCTACTTGATTGGGTAATGCTAATCCCATGTGTTTGCACAGGACTAAAACCAGTACGCGAGTACCGCAAACAGTCAAATAATGACCGTCTAAATTCGGTAGCTCTAACATCGTCCTGATAATTCTGGCTTAATTATATTCACTTCTTACCCCTAAAACTGCCTTCAGTTATCTATTCCCATNGCCCGAGTTAGAGCAACACATGGGCGATTGGCGGTTTGCTACCCGCCATTCGGGCTCTATCATACCCCGACCTATCTCCACCTATGAGCTTGCAAATGCTGGTCGAAGGTGCAGGGTAAGGCCTCACAATCTTAGCCATAATTAACTGCCTGCTCGCCAAAATAGGTGAAAGGCACAATACTACAGTGACTACGGTAATTAGTCTGAGTGCAAAATTAGTCTGTGTCAGACTAATTCATGGGCAAGAGGAATTCCAGGATTCAAAATTAGTCTACAAGTCAGTTTTTCCGTCACATGACGAAACAGGGAGCAGCTAGAACGAAAGCGATCTGGTAACTCCCGTCGTGATGCGTAGCGCAAGCGACGAAGCACTCGTCTAGTGCAGCATAACTGAATATAGTCCGTTTGTATTGAAGCTCAGACTAATTTGAACGTTCAAAATTAGTCGAGGTTCATAATTAGTCTGTGTGAGACTATTATATGTGAGTTCGCTGAAAATGGGCTCTCACAAATTAGTCTGACACAGACTAATTACCGTAGTCTGACACAGACTAATTACCGTAAACGCTGGTCACATGACTACGAATGAGTCGGTCGGTTCGAGTATCCAAGAGTACTTCCCGAGCGTGCACCTCCGCATAGCGCAGGAAATGCAGGATGCGACCCGAAGGAGAAAGCCCCTCTGAAAATCAATCGCTGTTGCCAGGGCCCTGAAGCACCACTCTAGGTACTCTAGCAAATACCAGTGTTAAGTCAGCACACGTGAGATACTAGCAGCAGATCCTCTTACCAAGAAACTTGGCTTCCCCCGTGCCACGAGCCGTATTATAGATCGACTCTTCCAGCAACCATCGTGTCGCCATCATTGTCGTGTGGTAGCTACATACGGATAGCACCTGTACGGATCTGCAATGGTTAGACAAGGAGCACGCCGCCGCTTGCAGCGTGCCATCACGAAGTTCGGCAAAGCACCTACATGGACTGTCCATGATGGACCAGGCAACAACCACCATTCTCGAAGTTAACTTGCCAGAATGATGATTTGCAACTGCGATTGTGGACACCTCGTGTACCATTACCGCGACCAGCGTCTCCTCTTCGACACAGCATACTCGCGCATACAGCAGCGTGCACAGATGAAATCACCGCGTCTTGCTCGACGGACCACGCTCACACACCGCGATGGTTCGTACTTTCCCCTGGGCAGCCACTGGATGACAGCAATCGCCTGTCAGAAGGCTCCGTCCACATTGCAGAGCAGCACTCGTTTCAGGCGGCCTTGCCAATCGAGCGGAGACGGTGCCCGAGCTACGGTGGACCCGTGCGGCGAAGTTGACACATGTGACGGAGCTCCCCATCCTGAGCAAGTGTATGCGAACCAAGCGCCTGAGGCAGCAAATCGCCGCAACGAGTCCGCGAGATTCGGCGGTGGCATTCGGTGTTGAAATCTGAGGATTCAGTCGTGGACCATTGATTTCCAGCTTGAAACGGCTTTACGGCTCCTGTTGAGCCAATCAGCAGGCAGTATTTGAGTCTAGATCACCTGACTTTAGTGGCGCTTTGACTTTCTCTTTGGTTTATTATCTGTTTTGGAGCACGAACGCCTGGTAATAGTGGCGAATACGAACACCTGGTAATAGTACTGTACGTGGCTCGTGGAACACTCACGGGGCTCGGTGGGCTTCCTTCCTGGTAGATGGAGCCCCGACAACAATCACTCACTCATGCCAGTCATCACGAAAGGAGGAGGACCTCGCTACGACCTCGCGAGCGGGCTTCTCCCGTCCATTCGGAGCAAGTGGTTGGTGCAAGATCTCCAGCCCGTCCAAAAGAGGGCTCTGGCCCATTCCTTGTGCCATCACGCTAGCGGCGCGAGAGGAAATTGTACGCCGGCGTCCTGGTTCTGCGTGTCAAACTTCGCCATCGCGGCGTGCTTGACGAGCGCCGACAGCCACACGCGTCAGGCACGGCTCGCTGTGTACAGGGCTACCAAGGTTGGCACTGCCTTGACCTGCGTGACGAGGCCCTCGGAAAACAGAAAATCGCGTGCGTCCAGCAATCGAGTGGTGGACCAGAGTCCGAAGCACGTACAGTTGTGCACCTCGCTTTAGGCAGGGCGGACCATATCGAAACCTAAAATAGAACATCTTTCAGAAGTGGTTTTGACCGATGAAAATGATCTCATCCTGATAGAACATCTCCGGTTATAAGTTTATAGCGTTCCCAATATCGACTGGGGTCCGGGAGATCCAAACTCGTCGGTATCCTGTCGCTGGAGGCTCGCCCGCCCCTTGGTCACTCCTGAATCTGCTCGGCTCGGCGTACGCGGTCCACAGGAACAGCCCAGGAGCCCCCTTCACTATGGCGGACGTCGACACCGCGCTCACCCCCGCGCCGACGGCAGCGCCGCTCGAGTGGCCCGAGAGCATGACCACCACCGAGGGCGTCGTCCTCGCCGTGCTCCCGTTCGCGGCGCTCGTGCTGTGCTACGTCATGCTGCGCCTCGTGTGGCGCGTGCCCACGCCGCTGCCTGTGCGCGCGCCCGTGCCCTCGTACGGCGCCACGGGCGAGCAGCTGCAGCCCATTACCGCCATCAAGTCGTCGCTGGTCGAGGAAGGAGAAGTGGCCGGCGACTACGAGGAGCACTGGTACAATACGTTCGACTTTGCCTTCCTGGTCGGCATGGCCGTGTACGGCGGCGTGATGCTGGTGCTTACCTTCTTCTACGAGCCGCAGTGGCTGCTGGAGACCCGCTTCTGGCTCATGCAGCTGCCTAAACTGTTCGTCATGATGTTCGTGTCGCTCCTCGGCGGTATCGTGTGCCGCTGCTTCTGCGACGTGGACGAGAAGGGCTACATCATGACCAACAAGTCGTCCAAGTTCAAGGTCAACTACACCCG
>LGTU01001992.1:0-10350 GCA_001314425.1 Phytophthora pluvialis | reverse complement strand
AATACTGCGGCGAATACTCTACATCATATGAGCGAGCCCGCTCGGGGAAGCGATGACATCGCGCACCATTTCCATTAAGCACTTTGCGTAGCCCGTCCTGTGGGTCGTGACGAATGAAAATAGCAACAGAGACTCTACGCTGCTATCAGAGTAGGAGGGCAATACGGCTGAGAAGCAGCACCCGTCGGAGCCCGCGCACTTGTACTTGGCGTAGAGTAAGTCGCCTTGCTTTCCAGGTCCTCCACCACGTGCATGTCTTGAGATTGGGGGTGAAGGGGTATCCAGGAGAGGCACCCTTAGGCTAAATCCCGCTTCCCTACATTCTGACTCCCAGACCACCTTGAGCTGATCGACGAAGTTTGCTTGTGGGCCAATGCTAGCAGGACACTGTACCTTAGCGTAGATTGAGTCAGTGGATTCGTCACTTGTATCCAGATCGCTCCATCGTTGTTGCTGGTAAGGTATCTTCGCACTGACCGTCGAACCCACTGCGTATATTTTCTAACATACTTCGGAGTATCAGTTTCTGCAGTGTCGGATCAGAGCGGAGATGTCGGGGCCTGCCCATTTCCAGATTTGCCGGCTGTCAAGGGAGGCCTATCAACCCCGGGTATACGATCTTCTAGTGTATTCAGAAGAGTCGCGTCGGAAAGGAGAGGATGAACAAGGCGCGCGGGGAGCAGGACGCAGCTGCCAGTGGGGCAACAGCATCGACAGGAAGAGGACGCGACGCTACCGGGGGAAGTACAGCTGCTGCGAATGGCATGCACAAGAGGTGGGCCACGGCCGGAGCCAAGGCAGCGAGAAGCCGTGGTGGACAAGGAGGGGAGAGGGAGAAGGGAGAGCAGGCAAGATGACAAGGACAACAGCAGCAGACCTACTCAAAGCCCTCGCCGCGGAAGAAGACGGAGCAGCAGAAAGGCAAAGGAAGTTTTCGGCGCAGCAACGATTTCGGAAGTGCAGGGGCAGACCCAAGTGACGGCACTGCGGTCTTCTACCAGCTGAATAAGTACGTGAAGCAGGAGGCGCCGCAGCATTACGTGCTGCACACAGTGATCAGGCCGAGTGAACTAGCGAGAGAAAGACGATTCAAGCAGTACAAAGCAATCGTTCAACACACCCAGGACCTCAATGTGGGGGAGAACGCCTAATGGAAAGTTGGCTGGACGAGCCGACAGAAGAGCAACAAGACATGTACATAGATCTCAAAAGCTTCTGGGACCTGACGATTACGGAACATGGCAGACGACTTTGTAAGCTGGTACATGAATGGGTCTTAGCGGACAACCTACCCCAGCGAGAAGTGGAGACACGCCTACATTTCTGTCATTTCGAGATAGAGGAAAACGAGGAGACTTCTGGTGACAACCATGGGACAGCCCAGACATCTTATCTAGCTGCGGTGACTAAAGGACTGCCAACGAGACCAGAGACTGAAGAAACATCGGGAAAGAGACGCATGATGGCACTGTGCACACAAGAGATGGAACCAGTTCTACAACTGCGACAACGGACGTCGGACGAGGACAAAGCGCTGATCATGATCATGAGCCACGAAATAGAAGTACCGAATCATCCACCGTTCCTGATGCAGTCGGTGGACTCCATGGAATGGGCAATATTCACAGACATCTTCCACGGACTGGAATACCCCCTTTATGCGCATCTGGGGGCCAGGACAGCGCTTCGCTGAAGACATGCCGAGGCAGTCGATCATGAGGCTCATCGAAGCTGGAAAGGAATTCAAGGAGACTCTTTCCAGAATTTCGTTAGATGTTGAGACGAGAATGGTCAAGATTACTTTCAAAGGCAAGCGCACGGCAGCTCGATGGATCAATTGGAGAATGCCACTAGCGTCCAAGCTCCTGACTTGGGTAGATTACACAGGGCAACGAGAGACAGCACGGACGACTCACGCGCTAATCAGGATGGAATTTTACGAACTCACGGTGTCGGTGCGGGGAGGTGCTATGACATCGGGAGATATGCACTGGATTCTAACCCTGGCGCTCAGGCTGGCGGTGCAAACACTGAAACACCCAGCGGCAAGCTCGACGGGCACCAACGATAAAGTGTGGTGTGACTGTGCAGGGAGCTGCCTGCCCAGAGAGGCTGCGCAAGGCGACTTTCATCACGATAGATGATGTGGATGTGGTGGTACACCACCACACAGTGAACATCAACTGGCCCTGCCGAACATGTCACTCGCCGGAGCACCCCAGCAAGTACTGCAAAGTGGGTAAGCGGAACTGGAACAGCATCACAAGGGCGTGACACGATGGGGCTCAAGATTTTCCTGGCCCACCAAGCAAGCAATCCTATTGGTTTGACCGACGGTCAGTTCGAGAAGGCACAATGGGACACGTGGACATGGAGTCTAACCAGTTTCCCGTCTGGCCATGAATAGTCCAGGCAAGTCCGGACGTGAAGAGTACATGTCCGGACGGAAGCCATCCGGGCAACCAAGTCCAGACGACCAGCGGGATGGGCGACGACCAGAGTCCAGCCAAGCTCGCCAAGTGTGCGAGTGTGGGGAGCGAAGATGCAGAGGTCGCCAGCAATATATTCCTCAGAAGTGGAGAAGTCTGGATGGAGAAGGCCAAGTGGAGACGTCCGAATGAAGAATCCATGGAAAGAGAGGCTGCGGGGTTCTCGTATACTGGGTCCAAGTGATTAACGACCGACCAACGCGACCGGCACGGAGACC
The DNA here is from genome assembly GCA_001314425.1 of Phytophthora pluvialis. Taxonomy (NCBI): domain Eukaryota; phylum Oomycota; class Peronosporomycetes; order Peronosporales; family Peronosporaceae; genus Phytophthora; species Phytophthora pluvialis. The sequence goes on along the minus strand of LGTU01001992.1, from coordinate 7,643 downwards.
TGTCGCACTCTATGGAAGGTCGAAGATCTGAGTTGTACCCAGTGACCGTTACACAGCCAAGTGTATTGCGGGAGGTCTAAATGGGGGAGGTCCGGATGGGTAGGTCTGGACGGAGGATTGATGTATACTCAAGCCAAGTAGTTAACGACCGACCAGACCGACCGGCCAAGATATGGAAAGATTCCATGGAACACCGAAGAACCTCAACAAACCCGCGGCCTCTATGTCGCACGGAGTGAGCCAGGGAGGCCAAGAAGGTCGACGTAGACACGACCATAGTGAAGAGAAGTCTAACCAGAGTGTATGTCCTTGATAGCTGCAGATAGCGAAAGACAGATAAGCAAAATCAGAGTTCGTTTTACCCGATCGGTGACAAGTCGGCTTGGAGCAGCCTACTGGAAGACAAGTCCGGGGGACCACGAGACAGCAAGCCCGGACGCGTTCGAACAAGTTACTTTGGAACTGCCTATCGGAAGCCAAGATGCCAGGAGGACCACGGGGCTGAAGCAGCGCGTCTGGGTGTGCCGGTACGAGTTACCATGGAACTGTCTATCGGAAGACAAGATGCCCGGAGGACCATGGGACTAGTGCTGTGTCTGAACGACTGGATGATACGACTCTCCCCTGCCAATGAGATAAGGACTAACAAGCATTAATAAAGAGTTCGTTTTACCGAGAATCCCGCAAGACCTTCGGCCAAGCCTGCCGGAAGATTTGCCCGGAGGTCCAAAGACACTACGGCGCGAAGGCACCCCGGAGCCACGGACATCCGGGTGTAGAACTCTCCAACGAGAATCAAGTCCAAGTTGGGGGTGAGTACCGGGCGTGGAGCCACGGGTAAATCTACCTCATTTCATATCTTAATTGCGGTTGTGCATCCGACAGGGGTCCCGCATTTCATATAAACTAGAGTGCGTTCCAGTTGGAGGAAGTAGTCCCAACGCGAAGGTCTGAACGGAAGCACTATTGTGTGATAGGACTGTATTGATTTGTGTTAGTTTCCCTCAATACTTGGGGGGGAGGGGGGGCGTGAGAGAAAGCCGGCCGGGATTATCAGTACCCCGGAAGTGCGGCTAGTTGACTGGAGTTGAGACCGACCTTTCCACGGTCAGAAATAACAAGGAAGTGCTACGTGTTTTGTNTGGACACGCGAAGCTATACACCTGGGCGTTCAGGCGTTCACCCGCCTCGCCTCAGACAACGGAATGAGACATAAAGGCAAGCTGCCATCTAAAGTAGAGAACGGAGGCCAAGCTCTCATGAACAGGAACATACCAACGACATTGGACCAACTACTGGAACTGATGCAGAGGGGGAAAACTCAGGTCATGGCGCACAAACCAGGACCAAAAGCGCGGCACCAAACCGAAAAGAAGAACCAGCAAAGGAGCAGTCGCCGGGCAAGAAAGGATTCATGGTTCAACCTGACAGATCGATACTGCCACGGGAATGGGAGCAGCACCGACAGCCTGTGCAACAGCAGCAACACTTCAAAGGCCGTCAGGAGCCCGACGGCAGCAACAAGGGTAGCAGCGCCGACGACCAAGTGGAACAGCAGGGTGACCCAGCCAAGGCCGCGACAAGCTGAATGCACAGATAAATTATAGCACGGGTACAGGAGCAACGGAGGGGGCCAGGTGAAGCCGAAGCTGAGGACATGTTGGAGGCAGCAGAGATGCCGCCAATGGAGCACTCGACGGCTCACGAGACAGAGTCAAAGAACAGCGATCAACTGACCACTGAAGTGGAGGAGGAGAGAGGAAGGGCAAAAGTGAGGCGCATCCTAGTGAGAGGGAAGCCCGTACTAGGGAAAGGGAAAACAGCACGATCAACGGATAAGAGCGAAGAGAGGTCGAACATATTGCTGGGAATGAATCTATCCTCCTCGCCAAAGCGTTTGTTGCCACAGGACTGGAGCGAGAATCAGCCAAGTACCAGTGGACAAGCGAATGCCAATAAGAGCAAGGCAGGGAGACACGAAGGAGCAGCCCGCTCGCTGTCACCACTAAAACGTGGACGTGCCGAGCCAAAGAAAGGAGACAAACAAGCGCAGCAGAGTTACATGCACCAATACCTGCTGACCACACTGGGACTTCAGCTGGGGACGATGGGAGGAACGAAAGCACACAAGCGGGAACACAGCAACGACGGACGAGTGGGGCGCACAGGGCAAGAGGGCGACGACACAGGAGAGGAGAGCCAGCACGGGGACGATGACGCCATGGTTGGATCCTCGCAGGAATCCAGTTCCAGCAGTTGCGTGCTAACGGGGTCCAACCCGGCAATGGATAAGGAGGAACCGCTGCAGACCTGGCTGGACATTCTAGGGGGGGGGGGGGGGGGGTNGGGGGGGGGGGGGGGGGGCTCTGGTAGACGTGGCTGCAAACGGCCTTTGCGGGTGGCTAGCGTGTTACGCCGCACTGTATAATGTGGGCAGCGATATGCTCAAGCCGACGCCGGAAATAGCAGACGCAGCCTTCACGCTCAAAAAGGATGTGCTAAACGGAATGATAGCGACGTTAGTGGACGAAGTACGGGGGCACCCAATTGAGCTAGACGTGGAACTGGAGGCAAGCGGCATTCGATCAATGCAGGAGGCCTCACATGAAGAGAAGACATGCGCCCTGGCAAACCACTATGCGGCACAGAGAGCGAAGTCAGTCAAATCGGAGGTGAGCAGACATTTCTGGGTACGCCCGGCTCACATCAAAGGAATGACCATTGATGCCCGAGAAACTATCTTTGTGCTCGATATCGATGCTCAAGGGATTGCACGAGCACAAGCCTACGCATACCAGACAAACAGTTTGGGACAGGACGACACTTTCGACACTGGCATCGTGCGGCCCATGTCAACAATCGATGGCATGAATCTGTTACAAGATTTGATTGGCAACGGCATTCCGCCACCGGTAATCGTACTGGAATGGGAATGTACCGGCAGCCACTTCCAGGCGGTGGCATATGACGAGGACAGATACGAATGCTACTTGAAGCAAGTAAAAGAGTTAGCGGAACGCAGAAACGAGATTCTGGTACATCACGGGAACCAGGCTCTGGATTATATCCAGTTCGACCCGGATAAGACGGCAGCGGCAGTGGCAAAAGAACTGAGAGCCCAGTGCCGAGCCATCAAGCACAGAACGACAAGGGGGAACGGCCAGGCTCAGTGCAGTGCAGACGCCCAGGGAGCGAGCGATGAGGAGACAAAAGAGACGGCAAGCGGCGAAGACACAGAGACTCGATCCAACAAGAGCAGACAAGTGGGTCTGACGGAGGCTACACCGAGACGAGTGACTCAAGGGCTAAGGCAGCGAGCGGAGCCGGCAGCGGGGGTCAAGATCAAGATAGAGGGGATCACGGCGGGGGAGAACAGTGACGGCCCAGACGATAGAACTGACCAGACCAGCACCCCAGCGACAGCCAACATTGGACAGGTCCAGCAGAAAGAGGAACGGCATACGGAGTCAGCGGGACGCGGAGAGGAACCGCTGACAACAACCAATGGACCAAGTGCCGGGCGGAACGCCAGACCGCGCGCAAACCAAGAGCGGGGCAGGGAAGAAAACACTCAGACCAGTGACGGAGACACGCAATAAGGAGCACGGACGGAGAGCTGAAGCAGAACGGGGGTCAAGGGAGCAGACGGAGATAACGGCTTTTTACGACCAATTAACATAACGACAACACGAAAGGAGAATGCGGACAGATTTTAAGGTACACGGGAGGAATTTGAGGAAACAGCGATGGCAGAGTGACAGAATGAGCAAGGCAACCAGTCTAAGCCAACACAGAAACGACGTGACCATCAGCTGCACGACGGTAAATATGAGGGGACTTGCCGCGAGATTGCAGCACCTAGGGGTTTGGCTACAAGGACTAAAGGAAAAACACGAGCGGGGGAATAGGGATGTAATATTCCTACAAGAAACGCATCTGAACTGTTACGAACATGATGCGGCGGCGGAGCAGTATGCAGCGATGTGGGGTTACAATGCCTCAGTAGCACATAAGCTCTCTTTTTGGTCGTCAGGGGACGGGAGAAGGGCAGGACTGGCTATCAGGATCAACCCATACGGAGCTATCAGCCTACCACAGCCGTGGGGCAGGGAGCACTGGAGTGAGCATCTACAGATGATGACGGGGGTGATAGCAGACAAGGTTTTTCTGTTCATCAACATTTATGCTCCAACCAACGGGGCAGTCAGAGTACAATTGTTCCGATGTCTGAGCACTATCGAGTGGCCGGACGACATGGAAACCACATGCGGAGGAGATTTTAACTGCGTTCTAAACCAAACAATGGACAGAACAGGAGGCACAAGCAGGGCGGATATCGGGCCGAAAGAGCTGGAATCGTTTATGGAAAAGATTGGAGCGGTAGACGCCGGCTATTATAACTTGCCGGAGCGAGAAGAACTAACAGCGAGAACGGCATATGCAGAGCACCATCACACACATAGGCACACGGCGGCGACGGGATTGGTAGGAACTTCTCGACTGGATCGGTGGTACATTTGGCTGGAGCAAAGAAGATGATCAGAGGGGTCTACGCGCGGAGCAACCACCATGCAGAACAGACCATCGGGCTGTGCTACTAGAACTGCACGCGCCACGTGGAGCAGTGAGGGTACGGAAGCGGGGAAGAGTGTATCCCGCCCCAGCACCACCTCCTTATCCCCGGCAACGTGGACTGGCGTCCAGCCTCTGCGATGACACGTTTGTATCCCTCGCATCAATCCTTGATGCGCTGCCATAACTGGTGAGACCGTGAGCCCAGTATGCTGTATTCCGCTCAAGTACCTGACCGATACCTGCCCCGACGTCCTGTGAACTTGCACGATCGTTGTGCACCAGCTGGCTGTCTGCGGCACCCCCGTTGTGCTACCAGCAACAACAAAAAACTATGTAACCGCCCTCACCGCAGCTCCATTCCTCACTTGTCCCGGTCCAGTTGTCCCCGAGTACGGTGCACAGTGTCCGACTTAGCTGGATACATAGCTTCGCACTCACCTTCCAAGGCATGCTGTTCATCAAGTTCGCATTCCCAGTTCGCAGTCTTGCCGCTAGTCCCGCCTTGTGATGCTCCTCCGTGACATCATTCAGCGGGTCGTAGTGGGCAGCCCTCCACCGCCACACTGCGAGCATGTAGTGTGCCGCTCCTAAGGAGGCGAGGCTGACAAAGTTAAGATGCAAAATAGATGACCCAGGTACTGGATGCACAAGACAGACATGGGAGACTTTCAAAACGGAGATCAAATGCGAGATGGTGGCTCTAAAGAAGGTAGCGAGAACCAGAATGACGAACGGTTTCAGGCAGAAAATCAAACGGCTGAAAAAGAAAATAGAGAAGCATGGGTTCGCGGAGCAACGGGGAGGGGCAGAGCGAACTCAACTCCTGGAGCAACCATACAAACTGTAAGAAGAAAGACGCCTACTAAGACGCCGGGTACTAGTGGCCAAAAATGCCTGAAACACCAAGGCATCCACCAGGCAATTTTTAGGCGCATCTGCACGAAATTTGGAGATAACGTGATCCCGAAATTGCAGCAGCCGCCCGAAGGGCCAACCAGAGGTGAACACGACCAGGCAAATATACGGGCGGACAGCTGGGAGGCCATATTCAATAGTGCCGCATTGGCAAATGAATCTATCACAGACTACGTAACGAGACTAGGAGCAAACTGGGTGCTACACGACTTACAAGACGTCGATGTCGTCATCACAGACATCGAAGTGCTACTCGCAATAACAAAGTGCAAGATCGGGAAAGCGTCTGGCCCCGACGACCTTGGGAACGAGTGGTATCGGGACAACATGGACCAAGTGGTACCGATACTCACCACAATTTTCGACGACTGTATGAACGATGGTATCACTCCATCCAGCTTTATGGAGGCATACATTTTTAGCATAAGCAAATGAGGAGATAAGTCGGACCGACTTAACTACCGGCCAATTGCACTCCTGAACAGGGATTACAACATCTTCACACGGATACTGGCGTGGAGAGTGAGAAACCACATTGAGAAGTTGGTGCATGAGACCCAATTCGGCTTTGTACAGGCTGCACGATACACGAGGCCATCGACCTCTTTGAGGCAGCAAAGGAGGCATGTAGAAGAGGAGACAAGCTTGCAGAAGCGCAGGTGTCGCTGCTGGATTTTGCGAAAGCCTATGACTCGCTAGACAGGGATATCCTCCTTGTGGTTCTGAAAGCAAAGGGGTTCCCTCCTAAATTCAATAGGATGATGAGAGCAACGCATACCAACACAACAGTGAGATTCATGGCCAACGGGGGACTATCCAGAGCAGTGAAAGTGACGAGCGGCATTCGACAGGGCTGCTCATTAGCGCCTTTACTATTCATTTTGGCGGTAGACTTACTATACGACGAGATTGAATGGGTCACCACACTGCGGGGGGTACAACTACACGAAGGAAAAAAAGACGCAGAACTGCACATATCGGGATATGCGGACGACACAGTAATCTACGTGGCGAGCAGATCCATGCAGTCGGAGGCCATTGCCGCGGTAGGGCGGTTTTCGGCGGTGTCTGAACTCAGGCTGAATGTGGCAAAATCAGCCGTAATAAGGCTGGGGGGGCCAAGCGACGAGGAGGCGGACGACCACGGCGGTCACCAACCCGTGGATGCGGACGTAGCGGAAACGGACAACACAAGATACCTGGGGCATATAATAGGGAGCGGCGACACGACGGCAGCGGCTTGGGCAAAGGCTTTTGCGTCGCTACGAGTGCGACTAGCCCTTGCAGAGACGAAGACCAACACGGTGCAACAACGTGCGGCGATTGCGACGGCGATCATTGTACTTAAGCTCCTCTATATAGCTAGGCATTCAGGGCCAACGCCCGAGGTAGGCAAGGAAGCTGACATGCGGATACGCAATTTCGTCTGGAGGGCTTCCTTCACGATACCGGACAGAGGACCTAAGGAGTGGTTCAAGGCCATCTTAGCTGAGACGACACCGGACCAAGGAGGCATAGGGATCCCGAACATCAGCACGGAACTCATTGCCCTCAGTGCAATGAGAGTAGGAGAATGGGCGCTGGGACACGAGGGGCTGACGCAGACGGCGAGGGAGTTACTAAGAGAAAGGGACAGGGNGGGGGGGGGGGGGGGGGCACAAACCTGGTGCCCTCGACGAAGGAGCCACCATGGACAGTCAAGACCAGCCTTTGGTCGACGAGAAGTCCATGGGCCAAGCACCTCTTTGCCCAACCGGAACTAGCAGATCAACAGGAAAAACTAGCAGCACAAGTCTTGCGGAAGGAGTTGAAACGCAGCGGAGTCGTGACGAGCAGGTGGGGCTACACATACGATGCGAGGGGCAGGTGAGGCAACAAATAAGAAAGAGACGTGTGGCGAGGCGCGTTGCCCAAAAGCAGCAACAGACGTAGAACCTTGGTTATAGATCCGCTTCAGACACGTTCAGCTCAGACTCTGGGCTGATGGGTCTGAGCGAGGCGTGTGTACGCGCTCCTTGCAAATCCCTTGGCTTTGGTTCTTTATTGGGGCTACGCTTTGGGGCCAGACGTATGTCGGCCACAGCAGCTGCCTCCGGTTTCAGATATCTCCAGGTTCCCCCAAATATGAAGATCACTCCCCGCTTGACAGATCT
>LGTU01001967.1:0-10844 GCA_001314425.1 Phytophthora pluvialis | reverse complement strand
ATGAACTTATGAAGTTTCTCGGGATCCTGTGGTATATGGCATTATTTGATAAGGGGGAGATGCGACACTACTGGGTAGATAATGAGGAGGCAAGCATTTTTCCTGGGGCGCGCTCAATTAGTTTGAATCCCATTTTGACATGGAACCGATTTTTTTTACATCCGCAAGAACTTGAGTTTTCGATCAAGTGAAACAATCGCTGATGTGCAGCGAGACCCAGCCGCTAGAATCCGGCCTCTGATCAGTATACTAAAATCTCTCTGTACTCGTCATGTAACAGTTGGTCGCAACGTTGCCGTTGATGAAGCTAATATTGCTTGTCGCTCGCAATACGCTCGGCATATTATCGTTTACAATCCACGTAAACCTACGGGCAAGTATCACTTCAAATTATACGCTTGTTGCTGTTCTACGTCGTGGTACGTCGTCAGCTTCAAACTCCATTGCGCAAGTGACCTGGAATATCGCTTGGATGGTGTGGTTCCAGTCCCTGATATTCAGCAACTTGCTGAGCTGACTGCAAAGTCGTCTGAAATTCGTTCGCACGTGATTGAGGTTACATCCTCCTTGAGAGGCTCTCATCGTATTGTCAACACGGACAATTTTTACACGTCGTACTTGCTTCTAGAGAGTCTGAGAGCGATCGGTTTGTATGGTCGTGGCACAGTTCGCACTTCCAGCAAGCATTTTCCACACTTCACTATGATAAAAACAAGCGATACGAAACCAAGAGGCTACGTGAAGCAGGGCGTGTGCTTAGATAAGCATATCGTTGCAGCTAGCTGGGTCGATGGNGTCTAATGCTGACGCCTCTGGATCATCAACCGTGTATCGACGCATCAAAGAAAAGGAGGTAGCTTTTGCAGCTCCGACTTGCGTTAGTGAATACAACTCCGCAATGCAAGGGGTGGACCGTCGTGACCAGCTGCGCGGCCGCTTCTCGATAGCCCATGGTCATTCGTATCAGAAATGGCATAAAAAGCTAGCAATGGCGATGATTGATGTTGCCAGATGCAATGCTTATATCTGCGATGAGTTGGCACGTGGTAATCAGCCATACTGTCCTGATAAAAACTCGCATACTGACGATTTTTCAGCGTCTAATCGGCGCGATAGACACCGAACATTTGTCGCATCACTTGTGCTAGAACTGTTCAATGGAGACTGGAAAAAATCAATTGATAGCGAAAATGGAATGATGTATGCTGCCAGCAATCTGATACGAAGAGCAGCCAGCAACGACGTCTCGGGAACGAATGCGAAGGAACATGCAGGTACTGTTGACCAACCGCAGTTGTGTGTAGCGAAAGAATCCTGGCTTGTACTCAAAGGGAGGAGCCGGACAATGCGCCAATGCACGGTGTGTAAGTTTGAATGTAGAGATGCAACGCAGAAAACAGACTACTGCGAGACGCATTATGTTGCACTGTGCAAGCGCACGTATCCAGTTGACCCCTCCAAGCCGCACTTGTGTCAACAAGAAAGCTGGACGTGCTGGCAGAAGTATCATTTATTCTACATGCCAAAGCAAGTATATACCGTGGACGGAAACTTGAGGAGAACCTCTCCAATCTACAAAGCGCAATCTCAATATTTGAAGGAGTGGAGAGAGCAAAAGATGTCGAATGCGAATGCGTCTACAACTTCCACGAGAACTGGATCAGGCAACTTGCAAACAACGAACGAATCGGCATAGTATACATTGTATTCATTCAAGTCATTTCTCATAGTACATCATAGCAACGTTTGCATTGCATGCAGCGATCTTCAGCCTCCTTCTACTTAGGCAGGAATATCGTGGGGGCGCGGCGCTGATCTTGTGTTTGACCCTATCTTCGTGTTGTATTCAACGTAGGAGGTGCGGGTCAAACACTAATGCCTGACCAGCAACTACAGGGTGTTCGGGGAATCCACAAACTCCAGCTNTGCTTCGATCTCCAGCGGGTTCAAAGCACGTAGAGTAGCATAGCTTTTCGTTTTTAGTAGCGCAGCACCTGGCGGCTGCAGCCAGTCCATGTTGTTCTTGGCACTCAGTTCTTCCAGATAATCGTGTTCATGTTCTTTCACAGCGCGATGTCAGCATCGCACGTCAAAAAATACAGTTGAAAACGTCATAATTCTCAGGTCATTGAGCTGGCCACGTGCTCCACCTTGCGCTCTGCGATCATCAGCTTGGCGGACTTTATGGTCCAGGTCTCGTTGGATCTCCGTCAGCATCGTGAGCTCTTGGCTGTCAGTGTTGATAGTGCGGCTCCGCTGTTCGAAGAGCTTTTTTTCTTCGTCTCGCTCTCGCTGCACTTGACTGCGTCACATAAAATATTGAAGGCTACGCCGCTCGGCAACGCGCCGGGGCTGCCGTCGTCGCTGCCCTGAGCGAAGAAGTTATTCATGAGCTGCGCCTCCTCGCCACTAGTAGTCACGCCAGGCGTCGTAACGCTTTGCGCGTGAGACGAGCCCGAGGCCACGGCGTTGGCGTAGCGATCGGAGATGTCGCCCATCTGCACCGGGGACACACGCGCGGCAAGGACGATGGCGATTTCTCCTTCACCTCATCGGCCGCAGGGATCGACGGCGTTCGGTGGTTGCGAGCGCCAGCACGAAGCTTCACATTCTTACCAGCAGCGGCAGGAACGTAAAGGCTGCTACTTCTTCCTGGGCACGAAGGAGGACGGCGACACGGAGAAGATCTATGCACTGCACTCGAACCATTACGACTTCAACGACAAGGCCATCCCGCTCGGCATCCGGCTGTTCATGGCCATCTTGCAGCCCCGCTTCAAGTGCGAGCTGTACAGCCTCGAGGAGATGGAGCCACTGAGCGCATCGTGATCAACGCTACGGTTGCGTAGCACCTTGAAGCAGCTTCACGGCAAGCCCAGGAGACGGAATCATGCTCGCGGCTGTTGTCTTGCTCGTAATGCTGTACGTATCTTAGTGTGTACATACGGGACGCCTCGCGCAGCACGCAAATTCCGACATTGACTCTGATAATGCCGGTGCGGAAACACGACCGCAGGGCTCGTCGTTGGCGCCACTCGATGGCGAAATTGTCACGCAAGACCGTGCCGTGGTTATGGAGCCGCACATCTAGGCCAGCGCCTGGGCATCCTGACGTAACCCTCTTGGATTCCAACTCGCCGGCTGCACGTCGCCTTCAGGTCACATATCTCGCCAAGCGTCGCTCCTCGGAGGTGAAGCTGCTCGAACTGAGTTTATTCAGTTAGCTGAGGCTTGCTTGGGTGTTTTCTACGAATCATGTCGTTGCATGTAAAAAGGTGCATGGAGTACCTTTCAGCGAAAACTCAGCTCATAACCTTGCATCGTTTATAAATTTCAGCGAGGGACCTCGAAGAATGGATATTATAAAAACGTACTTGAAGTATCCTTTTCCTCCTTCATACTTGAAGATTGTATACTGATGCTCCAAATAGAAATGTATGGGGGTAACGATAGGGTTAAAAGTATGCCGGTAAAGCTGGCCCCTGGTCAGTGGTGCATTTTCGGCGACAAGTGGACTCGGCCTTGTGGACTGTGTGGAGGGCTGCTGCGGCGTCGTCCTCCTGGACTGTGTGGAGTGCTACCTCGGCGTCGTGCGTGAGGACTGGGTTGAGCGCCGCCCCGCTGGCGAGCTCGTGGACCGTGGTGATGTCGGCCTTCTGTGTGAAGTTTTTCTTGGTCGCCACAACCGACGTCGCCTTGCCGATCAGGTTGGACGTTATGGTCGACATGAGCAGGCATATCGAAAATTCTAACGTGTATTGAATGCAATGGAAACCTGTGAAGCCAGATCGAGTCATTTGTTTCTAGCTAACGATATTTTCGCGGGTTATCCCAAAAAGTCCATCGCTAATGCTGAGCTGAACGAACCGCTGGTACTGAGTCCGGGAGCACTGCGATAGCTGCTAGCACGGCATGTGCTACACAGTGGAGGTGCGGCATCAGGAGGGCGTTCAACACGATCCAGGATGCGATACATCAAGCTCTTCAGCTCCTCGTACGCGGATTCCACTGCTGATGGCCGGTAAGAAGTCGATCAAGCGTGCCGCTAAAGGTGTGAATACCAACAAACTATTATGCTTGCTCTTCTGACGTAAGGCTGTTTTTTACTTGCTAAACTGGTAGGGACAAGATATTTTCCGTGACGAACCGCTTGCGGGTGTTGCTGCCCCAGTCGAGTAGTTCCTCTTGGCACTGGCAGAGCGATGGTAACGTGGCGTGTACGCGTTGGTGCTTCTGGTGCAAGATGTGCTGTGGAGCTACCTCTAGTGTGTCGCGATAGTACATCAATAGTGTCGCGGTAAGACTATCGACAAAGCCTTTTGGGGCGACTTTTGCGAAGTGTAGAAGTCTGAGGGCCTGTGTTGACTCGTGTGAATGTTTGGTGGGACTCCTTGTCGAAACAGGCCAACGTTGGTGGGTGTCCAGCCTGTTTCGTATCGTTCCATCTGCCAAGCACCTTAGAAATATTCGGGTCACTCGCTGACGTGGGCGATATGTACTCGAGTAGCGTTGCAAACCCGTCCATCGACCAGAGCCCGCGGTGAGCTAAATCAGACAAGTTGACGCTGGGGTTTGAGCTAGCATATGCAGCTCTACCTCGTCGGGCCGAGTGCGATTGTAAGTTCGTCGCTAATGCAGCATCGTCGTCATACTCATACAAAGACTTCAGCAGTCTATTGATGTATGCTGCGACGTGCGCGTCGGTATTCGTTTCTGTCACTTGAGAACACACTCTCGGCGATGCATTGTAGGGATCGACAAGGAGTTGCGACGCCAGGGAATGAAAAGGGTCGACACTCCAGCATATCGGCGAGCAGAAAATTGAGATGCTCTGCTGCTGCCGAACGTTTATGCTGCAGTTAAAGCATAATAGTCAGTACCATAGCGAACTACTAATCCAACAAACACTGTACACCGACCGAGTCACGTGAATAAGGAAAAAAATCCCATGCCAGTGCAAGTCAGAAAAATTAATCATGCCGACATCGGAGCTTCGACCAATTGCGAGTCATTGCTTGTTGAGTTGCGTGCGATTGAGGAGAGCTTTTTCGTCGTTTCTGAGAAAGAGTATGGTAAAAATGGAGTCCATCGTCATGGGTGGCGCTTGCTTCTTGAGCTTCTTGCTGGCCGATATTGCGATCATGAGGTACTGTTTCTGCAGGTGTCGCCTACAGCGCTGATACCAGCCGGGATCCGTGCGAAACAGGTCAGTTCCTGTTGTCTCGACGAGTTGTCGCTCGATGGAGCTCAGGTAGCTCATGGACGTTTGCCAATGTATGTCAGGGTCCTTATATAAAAAGGAAAGAAGCTTACCAAACATCTCCTTCGACACGTGCGATGCACTCAGCTTCGCCAACGTCAAATGTTTGCCTACGTGCTTGTTCAGAAATATGTTGAACTTTGCCCTAGCAGAAGCATTTTGCTTCTTTGACGATGTACCGAGTTCGCTCTCCATGAGCTCCACGATCGTGTCGACGTCTGCGTCGGGGCCATCCTCCATCCTACTTGCTACTTGCCTGATGGAGTGATGATAAGGAAATACCCTACTACAATCAAATGGTTAATGAGTACCGTCGAGGCGCCTTGAATTTGCATAGACGGAAGAAATAAATGCATGTCCGAGAACAAATTCATGCAAGCCGTACAGGAAGAAAATACCGGTAATGGTAATGTATATTGGTGGTACGTATGTTGGCACTTCGTTTTTGAGCTGTCAGTGGCAGCATTCATGCATGTTTTTAGCACGGAAGAAAATATGCATTCACAGCATCGATCGCTTGCATGAATTTGTTCTCGGACATGCATTTATTTCTTCCGTCTATGCAAATTCACGGCGCCTCAACGGCACAGTTATGTGGAGTACGCTGCTGCTACCAAAATTCGGTACAATTTGGTGCTTTTTGGTATACTTTTGGTAATGGACCAGTGTACCTNGATGTTGTACGAGGTTTTGAGGCTCTGAGCACGTCAGACTTTCAGGATTTGAGTGCCATGACATCCGTCCTTAAAGTACCGAAAAATGTCAATTAATGGCCGTATAATTTTGGTAGCAGTAACATCGTCCCAGTTATGTCACGTCGCAATATCTACGGTTGATGAGTACATGTATCGATGAGATCGATTCTGGAAGAGTACATAACAATTTCAACGATGCAGCACCTTACATTTTTACAGCAGTCCTCCCAGCCTAAAGCAACGCACCCTTGTACAGTCATGATGACAAACGCGAACATAACCTAAGGTACCACGAAGAACGAAACACTCATCCCCGAGGCAGACTCTGCCGCCGCCCTTGGCCGTTCCAAACTGCTCGGTACCGTGCTGCCGGGGCTGCCACGGTTTTTCATCTGGATGTACCTTTCAGCGCTGTCGTTCAGTGAACTTGGCGCCGCCATCGTCGAGCTGTCCGTTGGGGATGGCAGCAGAGAGACGACAAACTCGCCAGGCTCGGCACGTCGCTGGAAGCCGCGACCCACGACGTGCGGTTCATAGTAGCTCCAGTCTCCCGGTATGAGCACGAACTCGACATCCTGGCTGGCGCCGGGCGCCAGCTCGTCCAGCTTTTTGAACGCCTTGAGCAACTTGGTTTCGGGCACAGATGCACGCCGGAACTTTTGGGATACGAACAGCAGCAGCACGTCTTTGCCCGGGCGAGTGCCACGATTCGTCACGGTGACTGCCACTTTCAACGCGCCCGTCGTAGCGTGCACATGGGTGGAGTTGAGTCGTAGCGCTGAGTACTCAAATTTCGTGTAGCTGAGCCCGTGTCCAAACTGCCATTGGACGGGGCACTCCTCGTACGGCTGGCACCGCGTGTTAACGCGGTGGAAGTACGGCAACAGCTGGGTACCGCGGGCTGGATACGTAATAGGCAACCGTGCTGACGGGTTGACGTCGCCAAAAACTACGTCTGCCAGCGCTTGACCGCCCTGCTCGCAAGGCAGCATGCTCAGGATAACAGCGTCGGCGTGGTTGTGGGCCCCCCCAAGCAAACGGGGACGACCAGAGACCAATACGACGATCACTTTGGTAGAGTTTAGCTTTGTAAGCTCCTCCAGGTACCACAATTGTCCAGCGGGCAAGGCCATACTTCCGAGCAAGTCACCAGTTTTCTCCGCATAGTTTGGTTCACCCACGACAACCAGCGTGTACTCACTCTTGGCAGCAAGTTGTAGCCCCTGCTGGAAGTCTTGGGGGTTCACATTGCCATCAATATCCACAACCTCGAGATGGTCGACCTTCACTTGTCCACCCGAAGATGCCGCCTTTGCCTGCACGGCCTCCTTGAAGGTGACACCGTTTGGAAAAAGCGTCGAGTCGCTGGATCCTTGCCAGAATACAGACCACCCACCGCATTGAAAGCCCTTGTTGTCCGAAACAGGGCCGGTGACAAACACGTTCATCGCTTTCTTCAGGTTAATGGGCAGAGCGCTATTATGGTTTTCAAGCAAAATGACGGACTCCTGAGCCAACTTCAACGCGTCTCCTTGGTCGGCAGCATTGCCGACGGAATCAGTATTCACCATACTTTCTCGCTCAAAGCCATCGTAGTAACCCGAATCGAGTAGTCCGAGGCCCCGTTTGGTTTCCAAAATGCGCCGAACAGATTCGTCAAGACGGCTTTCAGAAATGAGTCCTTTCCCGACAAGCGATTCGATGGTGTCACCAAATGCCTGCAAGTTCGGTGACATGTTCATGTCGAGCGATGTCTCTTGAAGGGTGACGCGAACAGCCTCAGCCACACTGGGCACTAAATGGTGCTCCGAGTACATACGGTCTACCTCGCTGTAGTCCGAGACCAACAGACCCGTGAAGTTCATATCGTGCCGCAACAGATCAACCAATAGTTTTTTGCTGGCTATCACCGGAACGCCATTCACCGAAACGTAGCTCTCCATCGCCGTCCGCACGCCAGCACGGACGGCAGCGAGGAACGACGGCGCGAAGTAGTTAACGAGCTCCCAGTCCGTGATGACATTGTCAGCGCGGTCAAGTCCTTCACGAACGTCCGAGTATCCTATAAAATGCTTCATACAGGCTGCCACCTTGCCCGAGCTCTGCAGTCCTTTGATCAGAGCCGCCCCCATGATCGACGAGACCAAAGGATCTTCTCCAAACGTCTCGTAGACGCGAGACCACTTCGGCTGCACTGCAATACCCAGCACCGGACTGAAGATCCACGGGATGCCGGCACTCAAAGTGTCCTTAGCAGCAACAGCGCCCATTTTGTACACCAACTCGGGGTTGAACGAGGCAGCAGCACTGATGGGCTGGCCAAACAGCGTAGCACCCTGTACGTAGGTGGCCCCATGGATAGTGTCCAACCCGTAGAGCATGGGCACCGCAGCGCCCTCCTCCTTGTAGATCTCGTGGATCTGGCGAATCACCTCTCGCCAGTCCGTGGCGCTCCAACCCGTGCGTCCGCCGACGGGCCCGCCCGCGAACGGACTGTTAAGGATGGAGCCCACGCCCGCGCGAGCGTACCGAGCCACCACCTCTCGCTTCACAGCCTTTTTCGGGTCTCTCTCGTCCCCGTCCATCATGGAGTAAATGTCCATCTGCGTCATCTGCGCCGCCTTCTGGCGGATCGTCATGTTGGCGAGCAGAGCGTCGATGTCGACGCCATTGGATGCGTCCGAGGGCTCGACGGCGCCCTGGAGAGCGGCGAAAACGGCAGTGTCGGGGTCGTACACGAGCTCATGCGCAGCAGGCGTTGCACCTGCGGGGAGAGCGTGCCCAATTGCGCCGCAGCACGCCCAGCCCAGCAGCACCAGCACCAGATCCACGTTCATTTTCCTGGGAGGCCTGTCACTTGGCTCGATCGTACTTAATCAGGATTTGAGCTGTTTGCGCATTTGCGTTGCTGCGGCCGCCACGAGCTTCAGACGCCACATTCGACATTCGGCACGATGCTGCGGAGGTCTGTGCTGCCGTTGGCGCGTCGCGCCTTCCCGCGTTCGGCGGCCGCGCTCGCGCCGCCCTGCGCCACCCCCAAGTACTTTGCGCGCGCCTTCAGCGTGTCGGAGCAGAGCCAGCGCCACGTGATCGCCGCGCTGGTGGTCAACCAGCCCGGCTGTCTGGCCGAGATCGCCAACCTCTTCGCCGCTCGAGGTAGCTATAGATTTCCAGAGTATAAAGGTCGAATTGAAGGTTCTGATGGGTGTCTGGACGTGTTTTCTGCAGGCTACAACATCGACAGCCTCGTGGTGGGCCGCACGGAGGTCGAGGAGCTCTCCCGCATGACTGTGGTCGTCAACGGCACTGCGCAGAGTGTTGTCAACGTACGGGGAGTAGTTAACAGACGGAAGGGGGGTATGAAGGTGGCTGACCATTGTTGGTTGTACTCTATTGTGATGTTGCAGATGAAGAAGCAGCTCGAGGACGTCGTGTACGTGGCTGTAGTCAACATCCTCAGCAGCGGCAAAAACGCCCAGAAGAACTACGTGGAGCGCGACCTGATGCTGGCCAAGGTGTCCACAGCCGGTACGTACAAGCTGTAAAGAGTGCTGGCAGTGGCACCACTGAAACCTTGTACATGGAGCTAACATTGTCTCCTGCTGGTGTGTTGCAACGTGCAGAGGTTGGATCCCGCGCCGAAGTGGTGGAGCTTGCCAACCTGTTCGACGCCAAGGTGATCGACGTGCGACCGCACCAGATCATGGTGCAGCTGGCCGGCACCCCTGGCCGCATTGAGGCCTTCCTGGACCTGCTGAAGCCGCTGGGGATCACGGAAATCCACCGCAGCGGTGTCATTGCCATGGCTCGTAGTACCAGTGTCACTGACAACCTGGGCGACCTCTCGACGTTCGAGGGCGCCACGCGCACGCTTCTGGACGAGGCTGACGACGAAGAGATCGACATCTCCCGTCTTCCGCCTGGATAAGCGTTCAAGGGGTTGTCGGTAGCGTTTACGGTCTCGCTTTTTTTTCTTCTTGGTAGGTTGCATTCGAATGTGCGCTTTGGCGTAGGCGTGCTATCAAGCAAGTGGAGCAAGCATGCTAGTGTAGGTCATCTACCTTGGTCAACTGCTCGTAATCAAATTAGAGTGCTACCAGAATGTATTGTTGGGTCATCACTGCTCGAGCTTGAAGGCACCGAAGCACTTGTCGTTCCGGTGATGCTGACTCAGTTATCGTCCGGTGACCACACGTTTTGCTGAGCCTAGACTGGGCGACGGCGGAATTTTCTTGTAGATACAATAATATTATTTGGTAGGATCCTCAGCGGCGTGTACTACATTAGGGGTTATCACGGTTGGAAAGTATGTTTGAGCAGCCAATCAAATTAAATCATTGTGTCCCGTCCTTTTCCTCGCAAACCTTCCTCTGAAACGGTTTTACTAAAACCCCGCCCACGGTTGATTCAACCAAGCATGCATGTATTAATACATGTCCAGTATTACATGTAGGTAGTATCCTGGCCGTACATGTATAGCGACTCGTCAAATAGTATATAGTACTATTATCATAGTAGTATTTGCAAGTGATGCAATCGGGTTGAAAGGTGAAAGTTTGATTTGATTGGCTGCTGAAACATACTTACTTTCCAGCCGTGAGAACCCCTAAAGTAGGATTGCTAGTAAAACTGAGAATATTATTAGTCTCAGATAATTAATAATACGAGTTACTATATTAATTATTATTATTCAGGGTCCTCCGTAACTACAGTATCAATCACTGTTTATTATTCTTCGCTTTTCAATACTACTATGATTTACTAAAAAATATAATAATAGCCTCAGAGGAGGCATACGTATGCCGCACACCCTGAACAAACCAAACCACGAAACGCTCAAGAAGTTGGTTTGCTCGTAAACTACGCGGGCTTGTGAACCAAAATTACGT
>LGTU01001962.1:0-15530 GCA_001314425.1 Phytophthora pluvialis | reverse complement strand
TGTTATCTACTTGCACTACATGTAGCAGCTTATACAATACAGTTGAAGCGCAATGCTGAGTAAGTGCATTCAAGTGCGCACTTGGTAGCCTCCACAGCATCACTTGCACAAGGCGGTCGACAAGCAATATACGCGCTTACCTCAAGCACTTAGACAATACATTGCACAATAATAGCCAATCAGTAGGGTAGCAAAACCCAGTTGCACAGCACGCCTATACTTCTACAGTACAATACTTGTATTGCACAATCATATTGTTTAACAGGAGATGCCTGTAAGAGGAGGGAACGATCGAGTGGAAAACAGAAAAAGTTTAATCCGGAAATTGCATAATTGCGATTGTATTTTGACAGCGGCGTCGTTTGAATTTATTAGGTAGGATGGCGCAATACACTAATGACTTGAATTTGTATGTGAGCGATTCCACCTACCCCCCAGAACGGCAAATTAAGACGAAAAGCAAATAGCAGAGTTGAAAAGAAAGTTCAAGATCAAGAACTTGGGAATAGTTGAACATTGGTAGATCAATGGTGCTTTACAAGAAGCTCATGTCGGACAGGTGCTATGTAGGAGTGCATACACATAACGCCTACAAACATTTCCAGCTTGTGCAGGGTGAAGATTCTCGTTACGTGTGGGGTTTTCTGCTGAAGAGGAAGCATGTGATGTAGTGACAAAGCATATAGCTTGGCTTCTAGCGCAAGGACACACAATTGAAGTATTTGGGTTGGACCACGGAAAAGAGCTTGTGAACAATAACTTCATGAACGTTCTCAAATGCGTCACCTTTGTGACGACGAATGCCGACCGACTGGGTGGACCGGCGTTGCCTAGTACTCCTACAAGTGGTATTTTAAGTGCGAATTCGACGAGATCAGCAGAGGCTGAAACTTGGTCATCGCGTACGTGCGGACTATGGGAATACAATCATAATCTGAATCCCAGGAGAGCTGATGGAGGCGGCGGTGCAGAAGGTGATTGGTGTTGCACTAAAAAACCTCTATGTTATCGTGAATTCTGAGATAGCATGCGAATTTTGATATTTATAAAGTGTTTCACTTGAATAAAGTATATGTTTGTTTGGTGTGCTCCACATACCTTGAGCAAACGAAATAATCCTTGTTGGGCTGTAGGTACTACGTAAACGAAGCACTACCATGATTACCACTATCCATATTTTCCCGTTACTTTACCGAGTTTTCATGATGTCCACGCCCTTATGGCCTTGAATTACTCTGGACGGAGGTTTGAGCTTGCCCAATGCTAGGTCATCGAGCCGCAATAACGCGATCTCGTGTAATGGTAGCGTCCAAACCGATGGAAGGCCACGAAATTCGATCGAATCTGTAGTGGGATCCGAATGAACACAGTCACGAGGGAGGCTGGCGCTTCCTGGCGCTTCTTGATAACTCTTGCTTGTTTTGTTGCCTGTGAATAGCAGAATGAGGTCGGCTAATTCTACGTCAGGTACTCATAATGCGTCCTCTGAATATCCTTCAGTAGTCTACCTTCCTCGTCGTCTAATTATGTGCCAGCTTAGCTTAAACTGCCTTCGGTGCTTAGTCCAGATGCGTGGTCACGTCCTGGAGACCATCACCCCACTACACCGCCCTTCCAAGACTTGATCACGCATCTTCTAGCTCACCGTGATCGCTTGAGTGTTGCATGAGACGTTCAATATGGCGTCACTCTGACAGCAAGTTGAAATGTTAATCTTGCTGCACGGTGCAGCAAAATCTTCATCACCCTTCACCACTGCATACTGCTTCACCAACGCTTGAATATCCTTCACCCAAAACCTGAGCAACTCCCATGAGTCCTCGATTGGTTCCAGACCTTTCCACTCTATCAGTATCTCGTAGCACCTCGTCGCTGAGTTCCATCGGTGATCTTTGAGTTCTGCAACCGTGACGAGAATCTCCTGAGCAGCCACGTGCTCACGGATTTCCTCCGTTTCCTCAAACGACTCATCCGCATAGAACTTGAGGCGTGAAGCGTGCACGTCTGATTCTGCGCCGGTCACTAGGTGACGCACCCGAAAATAGTGTTCGTCTGTCCCAACCACTTGGTACGGGTCTATCCAGGTTATTAGCAGCTTGTAGTTGTGTTTTTGGACCACCCTCGACCGCACACGTAGTCAACAACATCGAAATTCGCTTTCCGAGCTCGTTTCAGCATATTTTGATTATGCCTCGTTTGATCCGACCTTGCCGCCTGAACTTTGCGATGCATCCCGTGCACGTGGTCACGCAGCATGCGTAGCTTCTTCTCAATCTGCACTTAGTTTGCATCGATCCGAACGAAACTTTGTGCCTCACTATCGAAACTGAAAGCGAGAGGGGACACAGTCAGTAGGACCCAGAAAAGCTCCACCGGCGCCTTGTTTCCTAGAGAAGAAACAGGAGTATGGTTCAGACTTGACTGGACCACTGGGATGAACTGCGGCCAATCACGAATGTCCACCTTGCTTTCAAGGCATAATGCTCGAAAGACTTGGATGATGTCCCGGTTCAATCGCTCGATCGTTCCATTAACCCATGGACTATAGACCACCGTGAAGCGTTGCTCACACCCGACGCGCCTAGCGACTTCAGTCACCATTTGGTTCTTGAAATGGCTACCTTGGTCACTTGTCCACACGCGAGGTGCACCGTAGCGACTGTGCCAGTCAAGGATGGCCTCGATAGTCACAGTTGCATTTGGTATTGCGCACGGCACAAGTTCACAAAAATGGGTCACTTTGTCTTTGAGTACCAACAGATACTTGTAGGTGCCGTATGAGTCATCGAGATGCAAGTAGTCTCAGTGCAATCCTCCATTTCGATCTGGAAGTGCGGAATGTATCTGCCCATGATACTCCATCAACTTCATAGCCCAACGAAGCAGTTTTCCACGCACGTGCTTTTTTACTTCACGGCCCGGCGCGAAAACATGTATCAAGTTGCGATGGTCGCAGTACATGCGAAACCGACGAGGTCGTTACAACAGGTAACTCAATTTGTCACACGCCATGATGATCAGGTAGGCTTCCTTTTCGATAACGTTTCGATTCCTCTGCACACCCGTAAACGTAACACCCAGACAAATTAACAGCTCGTGCTGCTGGTCTTGTATATCTGCACTGTTTTACCAACTCGGCACTTGGGTAACAATGACGGATCGCCCAACGTCTGAGGCATCTGTAAGCAGAATCATCTCGGCGTCTGGCTTTGGGAATGCGAGGGTAGCTGCATCAGCTAGAGCCTCTTTGACTTTGTCGTACCCCGCGCGCTCTTCCGTGGTGAGTGCCACAGGAATTCCCGAAGCCACGCGCTTTGTTCTTCTAGACGATTTGGCCATCGCCTAGTCCAGTGTGTCTTGCAGTGGACGTGCCAATCGAGCATAGTCTACGATGCTGTCTCTCATCCAATTTGTGGGACAGAGGAATTGCTGCAGCCCCCCAGCATTGGTCGGGGACGGCATGCTTCGCAGCCCCTGTATCCTCTCTTGATCATGCTTCACTCCTTCACCGTTGATCACCTTGCCACACCACTGGACCTCTCGCTTGTATAGACAGGACTTGGCTGAACTCAGTTTGAAGCCAAACTTCGCCGTTAGTTCCAGCAGTTGCTGCAACTTGTCCAGGTACGTGTTGAAATCCGCCGTGTACAACAACAAGTCATCAATCCACACTAGCAAGTACTTGTACAGCAGCGCGGCGAAACAGCGTTCCATAGTAGACTGGAAATTTAAAGCAGCATCAGCGCTTCCTTGCGGTACTCGCTTTGGGGTGTAGATTTTCCGGTACGTCATGTATGATAGAAGTTCTTGACACTCTTTAGCAAGTGTAGTTGCCAATGCCCCTTTATGAAGTCAAACAAACCAAAGTGGTTGCTACCTCGCACGTTCTCTAAGTCGACGTGCAGGTTCGGCATCAATCCTACCACCGGCTCAGTCTGCACGTTAAATGGCTTGTTGTCCACAGTCTGGCGAAAATCGTTTCCATCTCGTTTGCGCAGTGGCAGTGCAGCACAAACCCATCGACTCGTTGGATTTTCATATACCCAACCAAGCTTAACCAACATGTCATTGAAGGTCTCCAAGAAGGATTGATACTCTGGCGCGTACTTGCGAGTCCTCGTTTTGTACGGCCTGCAGTCAGTCCTCATCCTTACCTTCATCGGCTCTACTTTTGCTGGAGGATCGTTACCCAAAACCAATCTCCAAACGTCGTACGCATATACGATAGTACGCAGCCTATCGACCTCGTCAGCCTGAAAACCTTCTGCCAAGGCCCGCTCAATCATCGACTCTACGGCCTTGCGAATGTCATCACTCTCGCTGTTGCGCGAGGACACAACCGGCCCTTCGTCGTCGCCATCTCCATCGTCTCCACTTGGTGACGCCAGAAGCTCCAATTGCCTTTTGACATCAATCCCAAGCAGCTTCAGCACATCATCTCCAAGCAGAAACTCATCATCATCATTTTCAAGCACCAAATACTCCACAGGTTTCACAGTATTGACAGGGCCAGCGGCTGTCATGAGCGACAGTCGCAATTTGGTCGATTCGTTTGCCCATGTCTTCTTGCCTGCTGGTAGTTTGCACTCGATAGGCGTCTTCAATTTTACCACTTCGAAGCCCACCCGCGGTCACGAATTTTTTCAGAGTCGTTGAGCTAATGCACGACACCTCAGCTCTCGAACCCGGACAATACTCTACATCCACGACGCCACAAATACGCAGTAATCGGGATTGCCCCAGTCGGTCTGGAAGACACTCACTACTTCGTTTTAGCTTTACGGTGCCTCCTAGGTTGCTGCGTGCGGGTCACCGAGGAGTTATCGCCAGACTTATCAGGACAATCGGCTTGCCTGTGTTGACCGCCACAGGTCCAGCATCCACCCTTTGGTCCCGGAGCGATCCCCTCCGAGGAGGGCCGAAATATACGCCGTTGGGTAGTTTGCGACTGATCACTTCGAGATTTTTCTGCGTCGGACACAATTCTAGCCCGCTTGGTAGGATGTGGTGATGCCGCAAGTTTGGCTGCCTGCTGCATAGGTCGTCGTTTGTTCCGTTTAAGAGCGCTGTCTTCTCGATCAATCTCCAGAGATTTCTCGCTCACGATCTGGAATAACACCGACAAACTTGACTTTGCAGCAGGTAAGCGATCTCGTCTTTGGTTCTCTTCATCCATTCTTCTGGCAAGCAGCTTAGAAGAACTTTGCACTTCTTGTTGACACCTTCCTTCTCTGCGAAAAGCGCCGCCAATCCGTTGTTCTTAACGATCGTTTTGCAGGGGTGGAAATAGTTCATCACTCGCGCATCAACATCGCTCATGGTCGTTGACACCACTAGCTGTCCCCGGAAGCTGTCATCGAACGAGTTGTGTATCGAACGTATCAGCGCGACTTCAGGTCTTCCCCCGACGACACACCGCGCCCGCATGATCTCTTCGTACTCCAGTCGAAGTTCCACCCACCGGGTAAGCGCTTCGTGCGATATGTCTTCCACCTTTGGCGCTGCCGAACCAGCAAAGATCGGGTGCGCCACAGTTGGGAAGTCGTGTTCTTGACTCGGCAGCCTCGTTGCCGATCCTCCTGTCAGTCCGGCCGGAGCTGGGTCCGTGTCGGCGTCGCGAAGTCCTACCGAGTTCGCTCTGCGAGCAGGTTTCTTGCCTTTGCCTCCCCTTGGCTTGACTTGGCCTGCTCCCGTTGAAGGCGCCACCACCGGTTCCCTTGGTCGCAGGGTTCTTTCGATGCTTGGGGTTGGGTCCGTCGCACTGCTAGTAGCAGCCGAGGACTGGTCCGTCGACGTAGTTGCTTTGTCCATGTCGTTTCCTTGAAAACTAAAATTACTTTTGTAGTGGGATCCGAATGAACACAATCACGAGGGAAGCTGGCGCTTCCTGGCGCTTCTTGATAACTCTTGCTTGTTTTGTTGCCTGTGAATAGCAGAATGAGGTCGGCTAATTCTACGTCAGGTACTCATAATGCGTCCTCTGAATATCCTTCAGTAGTCTACCTTCCTCGTCGTCTAATTATGTGCCAGCTTAGCTTAAACTGCCTTCGGTGCTTAGTCCAGATGCGTGGTCACGTCCTGGAGACCATCACCCCACTACAGAATCAAAGACTTTGAGCGGAAAACAATTGGTGGGTCACCCTTATCGGAACGAGGGGACTCAAGCACAGTTTTTTGTTGTGATCTAGTTACCCTGTTCAATTCACTGCGAATGCATACGAGTTCAAGGGCAGAAGAGTGATGGCTTACGATGCGCACTGCATGTCACTTCGACTCGCCAATGTATGTTTTGTTTTTGCAGTTCTATCATCGCCCGATACAAGTATGTGGGTGTGTGATGGGCTTCGCAAAACTAGCAGTGGTAAAGCTACATTAATCGCAGCAGTGAACTAATTGCACTCCTGTTGTCGACCACGACCACGACTTGAAGGGCCTGCCAGGTCTTATTCGAGAAAAGGACAGGAGGTGCTTCCGTGGTTGTCGTTGCGTATGTGAATACGCCCGCAACGTTTAATCGAATCCTCTAATCCTGAATGGCCTGATCCAGGCGCGTTTGATTCTTGACTTTGTTGCCCTAACGCCGTCTCCGCCGTCGTTTATCTTGCTTACAGATAGCTCGCTAACTATCTATCACGAGAGAACTTGCAGTTCGTCCAAATTTGTAGACCAATGGCTCTGTCCGCTTCTACTAGAACCTTGCAATATCCAATGGCCAGTCTACTGCTGAGGTACAGTATATTTTTTAACTTGCCTTTTGAGGTCACGACCGCACATTGACAACGACGTTTAAAGCTACGAACTACCGTCTTAAAAAACAACTTTTAAGGCTGGGACTGGTAAGGTTGCCGTAGTAGTCCACTTCGACACCGCCGCCACCCTTTTAGACAGTTTGTACACTGGATTGGTCTTCTTTACTCTTTGCTCTTTGGTTGTGAATACACCGCCAGAATTGTGTGCGGTGATGAGGTCACTGGAATCGTTCTTGCCGTGATTTCTAAGTACTTACCCAAGATGCGCCAGCCGCATTGCAAATGACCTGAGCGAGGTGAAAGCACGATGTTGGTTTGCATTTCCAGCACCCTGAAGCGTGAAACTGTCGCAGTCAACTCAGTTTAGTACGCCTGGCTTTGTCAATAACTTTGCTGCTACCCACCCGCCAGAACAACGCACCGTTAGAGCTGCAATACCTTTCGCATCACATTGCCGCATGTGGCTGACTAGATCATCTTCTTCCGACGTTGTTTCTCGCTCAGCTGGACCAAAGACCGTCGTCCAGAACGCTAAGCCAGTTCAATTCCGTTGGTGCACCGCCTTCAAGTTGCCTACCGCGTGATTCCCCTTAACCCTTTCGTCAACGCCATACACATACTGTTTGAAAGGACACCATACAAACTCCAACGTAAACGCCCTAAAAGGCTCACGAACCATGGTTACCCGATTTTTCGCGAGACGGCAAAACCCCAACAACCTGGTTCTTGGGGTTTTACCGTTTGAAATCGTCGAACACGTTTGAAACGCACGAACTTGCTCGTTATTCCGTTGGCGAAGCGTGCCATTGGAAAACCTTGGTTATGAGCACTGCTCCTGAACGAAGCTGAAAAACCTGAACTGGCCAAACTGCTTCACCGATTCGCTAGGTTTTTCAAAGGAACTAAAAACACGGATATCTCAGCTTCGGGTGAAAGGTTTTTCGCGACAGAGTACCTAAAACTTGGCGTTTCGTGCTTCGGGTTGCTGGAGTTTGTCCCAGCTGAGCTGAGAAGGGTACTCCTCTTGTATAAGGTTGCAGAGGTTGTCATCGTAAAATTGTGAAAAGAGAGAGGTTTTGCGTGTCCTTTCGATAAAAAATAATACATCAGGTACCATTATACATTTATTTTTTGATTCGCTGAGAGTTGCAAAATTAGCAGCAAGAGCAGTACTGTGGGACCGTCACGGTGGAAAATCGCGGGAGTGCAGATATAGCGTGAAAAGGCCCTACCGAGCCAGAACAGCGATGTTCCAAGCGTCGACGCCGACGTGTGGAGATCGCGTAGGACTTGTATATTGACGGCGCTGGCGGGCCAGCACGAAGATTTGCTGAGCAGCGGCGCTGACGGGTGGCAATCGCACAGAAGTTGCAGAGCGCCGCCAGCGAGTGGAGGTCACGATTGACCTGCTGAGCGCTGACACAGGCGTGTGGTGAATGCGAGGCACGATGCAGTTCGTCCGAGCTACGTATTGTTGAGAAATGGTATCGTTTGGACTTGATCACGGAGCAGGTTAGACGTAATTAAACAGCGCCACGATGTTG
Organism: Phytophthora pluvialis; assembly: GCA_001314425.1. NCBI lineage: Eukaryota > Oomycota > Peronosporomycetes > Peronosporales > Peronosporaceae > Phytophthora > Phytophthora pluvialis. The sequence goes on along the minus strand of LGTU01001962.1, from coordinate 7,237 downwards.
GGCTCCATCAGCATGTATGAGTTCATCGTGAACGCCAAGGAAACCGATTTCGATGGTGTCGCCACGGATGGTAGCATTGTCAACTACACCACCTCGGAGCATGTGGAGAACGCTGCTGTACACTCTAGTGACGCTACACTGGTGCTACCAACGTAGAAATTGGACGCGGAGACGGTCAAGCAGGTGACGTGCATCGCGAGCATCATCGCCCATGCGCTCAACCTCATGGGTCTGTTTTAGATTCAGCTCGTGGCCCGTGCTGACGACATCAAGGCGCAACCTGTGCATGAACTCCATCGCGCAACACCGACAGTGTGATCGCGTAGGTCCAATGTTAAACTGTGATGTTGTTATGGTTAACGTTGGTAATGAACTAAAGTTGCTATTAACCATGCTTCACGATCTGCGTTCAATTGCTGCCGATCTCGGCGCTCTTTCAAGAACCGACGTTGGGTTTATAAATCGCCGACGTCTGTTTCATATTGCCGTCAATTGCATAGACTTGCTTGTACAAGTATAAGAGGTGGTATTTTTGCCAGCACGTCCACGGTTCTTGCTGACACCGATGCGGTTTTGTGGAGTCGACTGGATATGAGCGCTACGCAGCGCAACACCAGTTGTCGGTATTTTGGGTAGCGTATCTGCATTCAAATGCGCATACCGTACACTAGCGATTTGACCGGCTTCACCCCCGCAGCATCATCCATGCTGTTTTTGCAGCGGGGCTGCGTTGCGTAGTGCATCAGAGGAAGACGTATGACTCTCCGAGTCTCAGCTGACGGTTCTCCGAACCGCTAAGTCTCCAAAGAGGCTTAAGTCTCTCTAGTATAACTAACTCGAGACTCAAAGAGTCGGTATTCCTAACCCAAGGTAAATATACTCTTTGATGCTAAAACTGAACTGTCATTTCTTTGCTTATCTGCGGCAAAGCCGCCTGTGGTGTAAATGTATTACTCTAACTATCTATCATAGGTAAACCTAGTCAAATGCATATCGAGTGGCTCTGAAGCCACGTACTGAAATCCTGTTAATAGAAGCGGTACCAAGTACCCCTTCCGTCAAGGTGACATGTAGTGTGACTACACTACGTGCGACCCACGTGTAACCCCGTTACAGGTCTTCTCATCATTAATACACATGGTATGCATATCTAAAGGGGCACGATCTGTTACTGCGCGTGGGTTTGCGCAGGAACAACCTCGTTTGACCTCGAAAACGCTGTCATACGGCGATTTTGCACTTGCATTTTTCGTTGTAGCCGTCATTGATTGACTTCACAAGGTACCCCATTTCAAATGACTAGTTTCAAAGATGTTATTAAGCATAGGCATAAGTTTGGTCGAGTTGAATTGAGTTTTTAGCTCTGGAGGCATTTACGAATTTCTGTCTCATCATCTCAGGCAGGTAGTGTTAAACGGCAACGGGAAACCACCGACGGGAACGGGAAAAACGGCAACTTAACGTAAACTGGTTTTTTTGTACCTTTCAATAATTCTGCCGTGAAAATTCTGGCTTAATTATATTCACTTCTTACCATTCAGTTATTGTGGTTTGCAGAAGTTTTGGCAAATCGGACGGTCCGATATCCGAAATGACAGCTCCGAAATGTACAACAGCTCTGATTTGTATTTTCAGTTGCCTCGATATCACACCAAAGGGGTCGGTCTAAGCGTTATAACCGGCCAGATTTATCAAAAGAAGTCAGTTTTGCCGCTTTACTTCGGCAAAAATGNCCCCCCCCCGACCACCACTACAACCATCAATGACATACGCGGACGGCTTCCGCTGGAGAGCAGTTGCCCTCCTTCACGTGTACTATTTTTCCTGTCGGTCATATCTCGGAGCTGTTTGGCCCAAAGCTGCGCACGATTCGACCGTGGTACTCCCTTTTCCTGCGCTACGGCATTGTGAACGACAAGAAGGAGTGGAAGAAGCACGTTCGATGGCCACCTGAGGTGCTCAAGGCGGTTCTAGCCTATGTGGAGATGCATCCGACTTTTTACCTGGAGGAGTTGCAATTATACATTACCAACCACTTTCCAGAGGTATCAAAGGTGGCGACATCTACAATTTGCCGCGTGCTCAATTTTAACCTCGACTTGAGTCGAAAAGCCTTGGCAACAGTGGCCCGTGAAGCGGTTCTAGCAGAGATTAAAATTTAGCGTGATAAACTTCTGGCGATGTACTCCTTCGCAGAGCAGCTCGTCTTTATCGACGAAACTGCGAAAGATAGTCGCCACGCATACCGAAGGTATCGTTGGTCAAAGTGAAACACGTCTGCTATCGTTCGACTACCTTTTCGAAGAAGAAATAGGCTTTCGATTATGGCAGCGCTGGATGTTGGAGGATTTTTCGGTTGGGAGTGGACAGAAGGAACGTTTACACGGCAAAGTTCCATGCTGCTTTTACGAAACATGTCCTGCAGCACCTCAACCCATGGCCCCTTCCTCGCTCAATAGTGATAGTGAATAATGCAAAAATCCATGCGTATCCTGAGCTACAGGAATTGGTCCATGCGTGCGGCGCTCGACTTCTTTTCCTACCACCCTACTGCCCTCAGCTTAACCCTATCAAGCCTTGCTTTGGCTTGCTCAAACAATGGATTCAGCGTCATGCTAACTTACAGTCTCCTCTGTACCCTCAACTGGTTTGGATGTCGCGATGAAGCACTGCACCAAACGGGATCAAAATGGCTGTTTTGGAACTTTTCAACACTGCGGATATCTTGGAACATGGTTGCGCGATGAGACGTTCGCCAATTTGATTGACACGAGTAGCTAAATACAAGTAAATTCAGTGTGTACGGCTTAGTGCCCCATGTGCACATCAATCTGGCTGTTGCCTGCTTCTTCGTATGTGTGGTCGCCCTCACTATCAGGGTGATCAATGTCTTCCATGTCGGGATTAGTTGGTGCAGTGTTCGGCAGTCCATGGTAGATGCCGGCGGTGAATATGTGGTCGGGGAGGCCAATAGCTCTGCGCATCGATACGACATCAACTTCAATTGGAATCCAAACACCGTTCACCTTCATCTCCATATTGGCAGTCCGCCGGCTGCGCTGGCGATCGTGAGCAGCGACGTCAGCGTTGAGTGCAGCGCGCTGCCGATCAAGCTCAATAGCCTGAGAGGTAGTGTTGTCCGTTGGTACTTCGAAGGGAGCATTGCCGAGACGTCGTGCGTTCACGATGTCCAGGTGGTGGGCTGCTATCGGTCCAAACTGAACTGCATTGGCTGTCTCATGAGCCACCCGCTGAAAGCGAGACTGTTCAACTCGACCTTGGGTCGCGCGATGAAAGTTGGCTGGCGGCGGTGCCACATTCAGCACGTAGATGAACGCTTCGAAGCGAAACGATGCGATATTGGCCTTGTCCGCCGGTGTCAATAGGCGCCAGCGCCGTAAAAGAGAAGGGGCAAAATTACTAGCCGTCAACCTCATGTAGTCGGCATGCTTGTCGTTCTTGGCCAGCTCCAAGTAGATGTCCGAATCCTCTTGCAACTCGATGCGTCTTCTGCCCAGCTCCCTGCTTGCTACAAGTTCTGTAAACTTCGCCAGACACTTCTCTCGGAAGACAGCATAACCGTCTTCAACGTCGAACATAATCTGCTACACAGATTGTCAGCACAGCTTCCAGCACACGGGGTAGAGCGTTTCCTGGTAGAGCAGCCATGGGGTATTAGTCGGGTTTGTACAGAATGAGGCCAGCCTTAGCAACAGGAGTCGTCGAGTTCACTTGACAGAGAAGTTTGCGAAGTGCTTGATTGGAAGTGGCTTATTAACAGAGGCTGTATAACATACATAACAGTAATAATGGTGAGAAGAAAGCAATACAACGCAACCCAGCTCAGCGCAATACCTTACATTGATCTAAACGAATTGCGGTAGAGCATTCGCAATATGGTAGCGACATCTCTCGACCGCTGACTTCGGCGTCTGAGCGTGGTAAACCAAGTGGTGCGGCTCGCACAGGCTGTATTAAAAGTCGTACATCAACAAGACATGAATAACCTCGATAGAGATAGCATCAAGCATTGATAGCAGCTCACCTGATCCCCATCTGGGTCTGATTCCCATACCAGAGTGCGTCGAATACGGCCATGACCAAGCCAGACTCTTTGAACAGCTTCATGCGCCATATTGGGCTTGCCGGGTGGTGGCAGGGGGGGAGCGAATCGACCGCTCAGTTTTGAAACCATAATCATCAGCTAAACGGCGATCACCAGATGTTAGCGCGCGCTGCCTCTTCCTAGCAGGCAGCGTCTCCTCTAAATCACGCGGGTGGAGGCGATAGAGTGCATGAACGGCTCGCAGCAGCTTGGTCTTGCGTGGGCGTCGGGCAGATGGCTCCTCCTCGGCGTCGGTGCCGGGGCTCATATGCAGCGGCTGCGCAAGATCGGAGGTAGTATTCTCCGCACACGCAGGGAGACCCAGCAGCTCTACCGTGAGAACCGCCTCGACCGCATCAACACGCTCTGTGCTGCTCGCCGTGAACATGCCGCCGGATGTCGCTCTAAGCAAAGCACTCACCACGAAGCTCCAGGTGCCGGAGGTGCTCGTCGTCTCCAACCCTCCCGCCCGTGACCCCCCCCCCCCCAGCGGTGCGGTCCGCACGGACGCCAACTTGTCCATCGACGAAACGGGTTTTCCACTAACCCACCTGCCGTGTGACTTAGCGGTCAATATCCGCGTCGTAGTTATCGGCACTCTGTAGTCGACCAAAGACGAAGCTATCGAAAAGGAGAGTGAGTGATTTTTTTTTACCACAATCCCACTTTGCATATCTCTAAACGCGTCGTTCCCTGCTTTGTGGTCTATCAAAATGTGTGCACTCGAATAGTTTTATGCGGCTATGGTCGAGGACTTACAAGTCGCCAAGTTACTGACAAACTGACTTTCAGGTCTATTGAATGAAGCGATGGGGACGTATTGTGAGTTTCACCTATTTTGGTGGGCAGGCAGTTAATTATGGCGTAATTAGATCCATAAATAGGTGATCTACCCTGATTTAGCGCTATTTATGCCTAAGATTGTGAGGTATTCCCCTACACCTTCGACCAGCATTTGCAAGCTCATAGGTGGGGATAGGCCGGGGTAGAGCCCGAATGGCAGGTAGCAAACCGCCAATCGCCCATGTGTTGCTCTAACTCGGGCGGGATTTGCTTATTCGGCTCTAAAGCAGCCTCGCAATCGCGTAGATAATTTCGCCCAAGGTCGTGCCTCCAGAATTAACTCATAATTAAAATGGGAATAAATCTTGTGCCTTGCTCATGTTTTGCCTCTCTGGAATACCAATTATTTCGCAGTCCGTTTTAAATAAATCGTTCTTGCCCACAATTATTCACCGATCTATTTCGCTGTTTTGTCCACCCGAATTCACCGGTCTCACAATTCGGACTTCATCCCCCAGCCACTCAGGCAAGTACTCCAACGGCCCGATAAGCAATAAACCACGCGGCGTAATTATCGCTGTCCTCACGCCGAAGGGGACTGGCACGAATATGAAAGTTCGTCAGTCCACGCAAGCTTGAAAGTAAACTTTATAACCCTGCACGAACACTTCCTGTCACGTCCTGTGTTCTAGTTCATGGAGACATGATCGCGCACAAGAACCCAGAGCCGTTCAAACTCCACGGACCTGAAATTTGTCATTGCGAGTACGTTTTCGCTGTCGGTGTTGAGGTACGAGTAGTAAACGGGGGAAGGAGAGTCCACCTCGTCCTCGGAGTCGTCCCGGGGCATGAGGTGCACGTCAGCGCCATCGGCAAGGCGATCGGCGTTGATGCGGCGCACGTGGCGATGCTCTGCAGAACATGCCCGGGGGTGATCTGCCTAACGGTGGTTCGGATTCGTGGGTTTGTGGCGCGACCATGGTGAGCTCCCGGAGACTCGGCACAATCATAAATGAGGCTCCCATCTCCTGAAACGCGGGTCCTTGACCGCAGCCTTAGCCATACTCTAAAGCTTGACGCTTTGAACCAGCTGTGATCTCCAAGCAATTACTTGTTGACTCGACAGAGTCGCAAGCAGGGATGCGTTACTTCAACCTATCGTATAGGACGTACGTGGTCTCCCGCTGTACATCGAAACGGCGAAAGTTTGTACAAACTGTTTTGAGGTCTAATGAAGCTTCATGCCGAAACTGCAATCTAAAGCAGAGTGTCTAGTGTCCAGTGTGTCTGTGCGTTTGTACGTGTGTGTGTAAGTTTCCTGGCCTGCTGCCTGTGCCTCTCTTTTGACATGCGTGGGTGCAGCCCTGTGCGGTCTTTTACACCAGGGCCTATCTTACCCAACTGCAACCGCCCATCATTCTGACTCGACTAACTATGGCGGTAATTACAAATATAGCCGAGCGTGACGCTGACGAGCGCAGCGAAGGCGGCCCCTCATTGGCCGAAAATATTTTCCTTTTGGGCACGGCTCACATTTCCTTTTACAAATCGCCGCCCGGCGGAGCAAGGAAGCGAGCGGAGGGCGCGACGCACAGGGCAGCCCACAGGAGGCGGACGGCGAAAAGGACGGAAGGTACGCTTAGGTATATGGTACTGTTAACAATTATAAACACGACGGTTTCGGGAATTCCGCCTGTTGGGATAACTGGTACCCGAGGGGGTTATGTGTGGAATAAAGATGAGATCTAGTGCCCACTTCGGTGGGGCCGCGGGAAGGTTGACGCGGGNCACGCGACCACTCTGTCGTAGACCAACCCGTGTGCGCGCAGTCTGTCCGCAGACCGCCAGGCAGTTCCTTCTGGATCTACAACACTGCCCATTTGCATGTTCGCCGAATTTGGTTATTTGGTGATGATTGCATTTGGGTACTGTACCTTTCGCACATAATTCTCGTTACTTTCCTATACCGGGATAATAAAGGATGCAGCCGGCCCCCGCCGCCGTCCCAAAAGCTCTGCCACGATTCCCAAAGCTCTCACGAGCAGCTACACTGAGGCGCCCACGTTTGCCCGCCAGCGGCGTGGGAAGTCTCATACCATTAGANAAGTCTCATACCAATCCGGGGTCCTGGGGTGGATCCATGTGGCGAGAAGAGCCGGTTTGCCAGGCCGCCCACCCGAGCCTCGGGCCAGTTGTCGTCAATGGAACCGGCCCTTGGGATGGAGACATCCTATAAGTGCCTCTGTGCCATGGCAGAGCTCATTCGAAATCATGTTTTAAACACACACAAAAACAAAAAGAGAGTTCGGATTTCGCTGCTGCGATGTCTGAGGAGTGTTTGACAGCGGC
>LGTU01001944.1:0-11435 GCA_001314425.1 Phytophthora pluvialis | reverse complement strand
ACAGCTTCGTAAGCGCTTGGAGATGGAACACGGGGAGAAAGTTCACGATATCAAGGCCGAAGCCTCGCTCTCACTCGAAAAGGAGACTGAAGAGATAAAGCGAATGCTAACACAGTCGCACCGGGAGCAGCAGGAACAGTTGCAACGTGACCTCGACAAGAAGAACCGTGTGGCGATCATGGAACTGCATGACGCCATGCAAGCATCTAATCAGGAGAGACTCCAAGCCCTGGAAGAGGCCGCAGAACAGCGCCGAGGTAACGCGCTTGCTGCCCATCGTCAAGACTTTGAGCTGGAGTGCCGCCATGAGCTCCAAACTATGGAGCACACGCTGGATCAGGAGATGTCGACCAAACTCCGTCAACTAGAGAGGGAGCATGCGGAAGAGTGCGAGATCAAGTTGGGGCAGTTAAGGGTGCGAGCAGTTCAACAGCACGCTCGAGAGCTAGACGCAAAGCGATCGCGAATGATTCAGTGCAAGAACGTGCTGCTGGCCGAGGCTACGGCGTTCCTGTCCTTCGACAACAACTTCTCCGAAGATGATCGAGGAGTCCGGNAGCTGCAGAAGAAGGATGCTGTGTGTAAGAAGCTGTACCAGGCCAACGAGGCTCTGCTCAAACGACTTCAAACACCGGTACTTGAGGCGTCTACAGGTCCTAGCGATAGTAATTCCTCCTCGCCTCGCACAAAGCGGCCCCCGGCACTAGCGAAAGTTCTTGAGAGCTGGCACAAGATCGGAGATGATTGATCCTCAACATGGAACTGAGAAGAGAGCGATATAGCGTAAAAATAACAAGGTGTTNGTCAAGCAATGGCAACGATCAACCGGTTATGCAGAAGGCCCATGCACCAGAAACTCGACCGACATCGTCGGTCTCTACTGGAGGACGTCGAGCGTTAGGAACGCTACCAAAAAGTGCCTCAGTTGCTCGACATACCAGACACAGCGACGCCACTATGTCGTCGAGCTGGCAGCCGCCGCACGAAAACCAAGTGCAGCGATCCTCGACGCCTCGACATGGTTCAACGGCTCGTATATTCACTTCAACGACGCACCCCCCAGGCAAATTGGGCGTAGAACGCGACGCTCATTTGCAGCAGCAAGCCGAACGTCAGGGAACCCGAAGACTCGTCTCAAGGCGATTCGCGAGACGAAGTTGTGCAACTGCGCGACGAAAACGCCACCTTTCGCCATGAGAACGATCCAGCATCACCTGAGTTCAAGAGAATATCATTGCATACTTCCGAATTTCCCCGCGTTGTAAAGCGAGACGATTCCTGTTGTTCGTTAAATGTGTTGTATGCTAACAGAAATGCGATGGTAAAGTTGAAGAGCCCTCAAAGAAGCACGACATATTGCTTGGGGGGGGGTGAGTCGAGACACGAATCTGCTCGAACATTACAATTGCTTGCGCTTTGTGCACATCTTGTTTAGCCTCACTTCAACGTCTAGAAGAGCCCGGGACCAGCGAGACGCACAGTGTGGGGTTGAAGTGCACGAGGAACTGCACATGGTCGACGGGGGCGAAAAAACGGTTTCTGCAACATGGGCGGCTTAACTTTTAAGTTAAGCCATTTAAAAATAAATGTTTGGTCGTATTTTAAGACAAGCAATCCAAAATCTGAACTACTAAACAACTTTGTCATAGAGGTGTTGTTGTAGAGAAATAACTGCTCCCCCGCCCGTAAAGATTCGGGGAAGCCGTTTGGGTAGCTTCTTCTTCAGAGGCGCGTCCACGGAACTACTGGACCACTTTTCACTAGCCGTCTTTGTGTAATATCGATATTGTAAGTCCAGTACAGCGGAGAAATATGGAGTGAAAATGCCATAAACCGACTTTAGATCTACTATAAAATTCCTAATATTTTATTGTCGACGATTCCACCGATACAGCTACAGATTCCTAGATTTCGCGAGATGATATCCTAGGGTGCGTTCGGTGAAACACAATTTATAATGCGCAATATCGTCCGGTATAGCATTTTACGAGCAAACTCGATTTAGCCCCATATTCCGTTTTCAGCACATCTCATGGAAGAGCGGCTGCAGCTGCCCTGGCTAAGAATGTGACGGGCTACATCCAAGTTATTACATAAGTAGGTAGGTACGATTTACATAAGTAGGTACAAAAGCACGCGGCTAGCGCGTCNAAGTAGGTAGGTACGATTTACATAAGTAGGTACAAAAGCACGCGGCTAGCGCGTGCTGTGTTGTCGTTCTCTGATTGGCTGAAAGTGTGAAGATTACAGCCAATCATGAAGCGACCTGCATTTGAGTGGCTCACGAGAGGCCGGGATTCCCCGCCTTGAGCCTAAACGAAACTAGAGTTATATTTGCCCCAAATCCCCTACACTTGGGTTTACTATTCCGAGCTTCCTCTTGTAACACCAGTGTAAGACCGTGACGGTACTTCTAGCCCCGTTACAAAGAAGATGAAAGTGACGGATATCGATTAAGCAGGGATATAAGGTATCCAATAACGCGAATGCGACGCTTGGTTCACTTTGGCTGTTGCCAATGGCAACTTGCCATGCAGGACCCAGGAGGAGAAGAAACCGCCGCCAGTGATTCATCAAAAGAGGAGGACATGCTTGCGGCGGTCGTTGCGCTTGCCCCTATTCGTCCTCTCACTGTACAAAAATCCCACGCAACACATCGACCCGTGGGCTCTTCGACCTCAAAATCTTATCCACTATCTGCCTTGAATAAACTTACGATCTTAGCATGCACATTATCTACTCTTGTGATCGCATCTCTTCCTTTAAGAGCACTCATTCACAAACTTGTTTCCTTCTTTTACAATGGATATGTCGTAGAACCTCTTTTCGCTGTCAGATTCGAGTAACACACGTAGGTACGCCGGACCTTGAAGGCTGTGATGGATGCTATGTAGCGACGTGGGGCTACACCAGTGTCTCGTTTGGCAGGCGGGGGCCTCAGCTGGAGTCTGAGTGTTGCACTGGGAAACTATTTCCTAGAAGATACCTAAGTTTGATATTGTGCGTTCTACTCGAAACTGCATTACGCGATTGGTTGAATCGATCAAGCCCAATCGCCGGCGAATCGCCCAAGCATGTACTTTTTTGTATATTGGCCTGACTAAGTACGAATACTGTATTTGACATGTGACCAAGAACATCTGTTGCGCGATTCCAGTAATTTCTTGAATTTATATGGGAGCGATTCCACCAATCACCCCAAGTATGTAAATTTGGACGGAATTCACAATACCGGAGGATGCAATCACGGCATATTGTCCGATGAACAACTACTACAGCAGCTGGAACATGGGCTACGGAACGCCATCAAAGATGCAAGTTTGCATCTCCCATACAACGCACGAGGCGGGGTTATTTGAACGTAATGGCCGGACCCCGGGGTCCCATCCGGACCCCGGTACTCGCATCACAAACCGGTATCATCGTCGTGTAAAAAGGTACTGAGCTATCGTAATCGATGGCGAACTGAAAATCTGAAGAATGGATGACTGACTTGTCCTCTGGCTGCTGGCGCTCTTTTGCGGTCGGCCTGGTCCACGTTTTGACTTTTCACCATTTGAGTCTTTCGTCTTGTTGTCAGGGCAGTTTTGCAATTCGGCTACCACCTACTGGTACTACCGCTCGATATCACGCTGTGATACACATTGGAGAAGCTGGATGATGACACCCTCGGACTGCTGCCACTCCTTGCCCCGTACACTAGTATCCCACGTATCCCATGCATCTCGCGTTTTCTTGTCGACCTCCCCTCCTAGCCTCTCGACCGCCCGCACATGGGCTGTCTCATTCCGACGAGGCATCTTCTTGTGCTTGTGCGATGGAACCATCGACTGCGAACCCCATGCGCGCCGTGGGGGCACGCTGCCAAATCGCTAAATCTGCTGTTCCAATAATGACCCTTCATCACGGGGTGTGAAGGGTACTCCAAAAAGTAAAATAAATAATTCCGGAATACCGATTATTTTTAATGGGGGACACCGTGGTCCCGCCATTACGTTCATTTGTCCACGCAACCGATCTCGTGCCAGTGAATCTTATGAGTATATGGTCTTGCTCATTGGTCAGCGTGAGCTGCATCAAGTCTACAGTCACTACAGGACCAATCTCAATATCGGCCGGCTCGCCGCTGCTCGAGTGGTGAGGGCCCGAGATGTGCAGCGACGAATGCGGATCCAACAACAAGTTCAACTGGCTCGACGTCATCGGTATCGAGAACGTGAACAGATACGAGGTCGGCACAACAATGCTAATACGACGCTCGAGCGACGGATGCGCCTCAACGGCGCATCTGAGGAGGACGTCACGTCACGCCTAGAAGAGAATGTCCGATTGCAGCAAAACATAAGTCGCCTATTTCTGCAACGTCACCTTGAGGAAATCGCGCACTTTAGGAATGAGAGAGAAAGGGTCGAGCCTCGCCCTGATGTCAAAGCCATATATTGGCGCGAGGTGGTTGCTGCAGCTGTATCTCCAGCGGAGAGTTTTGAAGCTTTGTTTGTGTTGAACAGAAGCCGTTTGAGGGATGAGGCAAGATGCGTACGCGCAAGATTGGCCGATCCCGAGGCCGAATAGTACTTTTGAATACAACTTTGATTTTTTAAATTCCATCTTCGTACATGTCATTCTTAAGTGATCGACAGCACCCACTGGAACGATTCCATGAGCGCGCTGCTGGCGCTGAATGCTGTCGAGGTGCGGCAGAAAGATTCGTGTCTTCTCGCCAGACGCCAGCTTGATACAAAAATGACGAAATGCTGCCAGTGTAGTTTTCGTGCACGAGCGGCATCGTAACTCGCTCTTCGTCTCCGTCCTCGAACACGTCCTAGTCGCAAAACAACCATCGTCGCTCGAGTTTGAAGGATATATCATCAGCACAAAGGAATGGAAACAAGCATACGTACGATTTCCCTTGTTCGGCAGCCTCCTTGCGATCGCCCACAATAGCTGCAATGTCGGAACTGACGTCGTCAAAACACGGTCTCCACCGGTTGAAGTTTCGACACTTCGACCGGATCTGCGTTTACAGTCGGATCCATTTCGCGCCGCTTGAACAGAGGCACTTCTTTTTTTTTAGTTGCAGGTGGTGGCTTTTCCTTCCTCCTGTTCGGATCCGTTTGCTTTTCTTGCTCTCATCCGTCTTCTGCTTCACAACAGCAAATTACACCACGGACTTCTCAATGTCCGCAACCAATGCTCCGGGATCGGACAGCGCCTTCATCTCCGCCTGGAGCTTGGCCATGACAGCGTCCACCTTGGCCAGCAGGAGGAGGACGTTGTCTTCCTCCTTGTCATCGTCGTCCCTACATCGCGACGTGGGAATTGCGCGTGGACTTAAGCGTCTCCTACGCGGTCTTGCGCGCGCTGCTGCGGCGACGCTGGCGGTGGTGGGCGCTCGTAGCTGTAGCCGTCATGGTTTGGCGGCGGTGGGCGCCCGTAGACGTAGCCGTCGGTGTCAGTGGCCATCGGCGGGCGTCCGAAGGTGGCGGTCGGCGGGCTAGGCGCTGTCAAAGCCTCCACGAAACTGAATGGAGAAGAGTCGACCGACAGCTCCTTCATGGTTTTCTTCACCCGACGAGTCGTCGTCGCCGCCTTCGCCTTTTTCGTCTGGGGAGAGGCATCATCCAGAGGCCTGATGTGATGATGCACTCCCATGTGCTGCACGAGCGCGCGATGGAAAAACATCGCCTTGGACTTGGGCGTCTTCGCATCAAAGTCGCCGCCATGAGCAAATACGTCCCTGCACAGGAGACAATATATGTCAAGGGCGTCGGTGACCCGCAGCAACTTCTTCGTCGGTACCCGGTCGCTGTAGACCAGCCTCGCTGGTTCCCAGCATTCCAGACACTTGGAAGTTCCATTAAGAACCGTAGCTAGTACATATAGAGTACCTGCATACTTAGCCTGTACATTTCTGTATTTCATAACCTCCATAAGGAGCCAACCTGTTTCCTGCTTCGTCCTTTCCGTCCTGTGTAACAAAAAGAGTGAGCTTGTCTGATTCCGTAGAGATGCCCGTCTCCTCAGCATCTTCGAGCTCCACCATGAAGCCGTCCTCCTCGCCGTCGTGCAGCGCTGGGCGCTTCACCCCCGACGACGAGGAGGAGCTCGATGCCTGGACGACATGGTCTTTTCTGAAGTGAGGAAATGGAGAAGTAGCTGGCGCGATGGGGATGGACCGGATCTCGGCAGGGCTCCCGATTATGGCATTGATATTTATCTGAGGCCTTAGCGTAGAATAAATGATGGCATCGATAAAAGGATCTCGAGGCACAAATAATGTCATCACCAAAGAACGAACCATAAATATGAGCATAATGAGAAGGAACGAAACTTGAAGAAAAGAGAAATCGTGTTATCGATTAGCGCGTGGCCTCATCGACGGTGCTCGCAGACCAATATTGACCATTCTGATGCAAGAAGAGTACCATTTCCAGCGTAATGGACTGCAAGATGTGGCGTTCTTGACCGTACGTCGTTCTGGCGACGCTGAAGAAGCGCTCAACAATGTTGGAAGTCGGCGAGATACTGCTGATCATGTTGTACTTTTGGTCAACCGCAGCCAAGCGCCGACGCTTTTGAAGCTGCTAGACAAACGACCCCTCTTCGTTGTTCTCGTCCTCGCCAGCCCTTGTACCACGCGACCTTTGTCGAGCATCTTCATCCGAACAGCGGAAAGGGTGCAGCGCTGCCTTCTCTTGACGTGTAAGGCGACTGGTATTTCCCCCGAAAACGCGTACACAGCCTGATTCGAAGTCAGGGCTGTGCACGATATCTTCACGGGTTCCTGAATCGGACATAAAATAATAAAAGTGTTAATTTAACAATAGCACCGTAAATAAAATCACTGAGAGACAACGTACCAAGCAATCTCGCGTAGTGTGGCTTCACGGCAATTAAACCGTCAAACCACGCACGCACGTCCAACAAGCTCACCTGTTCGCCTTGGAGAGCCTTGGACACTGATTCCACCTTTTTCAGATCCTTCAGTAGCACGAGGAAGCGCTTGTTGGTCGTCGGCGCCGGAAGGACGTCTGCGAGGGCGTCGTCCGTCGAGTCGAGGTGTTCCAGGAGCTCAAAATAGCGTTTGACCATCCCGAACGTTGAGCGCCAACGAGTGTCCTGTCGGATAACCGGTCGGAGAGTTGTTTTAAGCCTGCAAATATACCCACAACAAAATCATAAATTACAACATTAGCACATTTCACNAGCCTGCAAATATACCCACAACAAAATCATAAATTACAACATTAGCACATTTCGCCACAAATAATTATCCACAATCCTCAATAATTACCTGAGCTTAGCCGACTGCTTCAGTGTCCGCAGCCGCACCATCAGGGCTTGGACTGCAGACAGATGTTCCTCGTGCTGCTCCATCTCCACTTGAACAGCTCTGTTCAGCCGGTGCTTGCGCACCCCACGAGGGGGACGCCCATAAGTGTAGCCAATAGCCGGTTCACCGAGCAGTTATCACCCACCACATACAGACAATCGCTAGTTGCTTACCGTAGTCGCGTGGCAGCATCTCAGCCAGAAACTCAAAGTGTCCGCGCGCCGAGAGGTCTTCCTCGAGCTCGTTCAACAGGGGAGCCATGCAGAGCAACGGGGTCTTGGTCACGCCGTCGACCTCGTAGCAGGCGAAGACAGCGATGAAGTGCTCCGAGGCGTGGCTCCAGCCGTCGAAGATGAGCCCAAAGCGCTCTGGTATTTCGGCGGCGATGTAGCGCTCCACAATCCGTGTGAGGCTCTCCATGGATTGGATTAGCGTCTCGACACAAATTGGGTCCAAATTAGAGTACCTAGATCAAAGTAAGGACACAAAAAATTAGTCTGACTATAAAACATCATCACAACTTACCGTCGTGCATCTGGGTTCTTGCAGAATTGGAGTGGCAAGTTGTTTTTAATGATCCAGACCATCCACCCATACACATTTAACGCGGAGCGTCGAATGTAATTGAGCATGGAGCCAGTCTCTGCCGTCGATGCAGACAGCATTACAGCTTCGTAGTCCGGGTGCTCGCGGCGCACGTGCTGCATGAGGTTCGAATAGCCGTTCCGACGGGTCTGCTTCCGAATCGTGCCGCAACGGCAACGGAAATACTCCGGGATGGCCTCATCGACGTCCTCACGGCACGGACAGAAGTAGAACCCGGTCACTTGAGCAGGCGTGAAGGTGGCGTGGCGGGGGCCTGGTGCGAGAACCATGGTAACTTGAGGGGGGAGGGTGCGTTGGGCTTGGAGAAAACTGAAGTGTGAGAGCTTCTGAGCGCTGAATCAAGCTGTGGCAGGACACTGGGCTGGTGAACTGTTGGTGGCCGTGAACCCAGTGGCTGGATGGATGGTAGGAGACCATAATGATAAAGAGG
The DNA here is from genome assembly GCA_001314425.1 of Phytophthora pluvialis. NCBI lineage: Eukaryota > Oomycota > Peronosporomycetes > Peronosporales > Peronosporaceae > Phytophthora > Phytophthora pluvialis. The sequence goes on along the minus strand of LGTU01001944.1, from coordinate 3,066 downwards.
TTTTGTATAAATTATGACAGATGATTGTCTTATCAAATAAATTATCAAAAACGTACGGGGAAACTCTGGAATAAATATATGTGTGCTTTTACTGGAAATTATTGAAAACACCATGCCATAATCGGGAGCGCTGGATCTCGGGTCATCTTTATCGAACCAGCTACCTCTCTATTTGGGGTTACATGGTGGCTTGAAGTTGATCGCATGCTCGAGCAATGGAGCGCTTAATCGAATGATCTCTGCGTTTGTGCGTCGTGTCACCCACGGTTAACGTGCAGTTGAACACGAACCCAGCGAATTTGGCTGGCAAGACCAGCAGCACTATGCCGACAGAGAAGACGCCCAAGTTGAAGCGACCATCGAAATGGCTACATATGTTGTGGTCCACCTCATCCTGTTTTTGCGGCCACCAGCGGCTCATTCATCGGTTCTGGAGGTGTGAGCCATGTTGTCCCGTGGCCAGCGCGTGCGTCGACGGCTCCTGGGGCTGTCTCTGCGTGCGGCCAGCGTCCTCAATGACGGGGCCACGTCGGCCACCGTTTCCTCTTCACGACGCGGTGCTGCTCGTCGTCTAACAAGCAGCAGAAGCCTCCCCACCTCCTGTCCACCTCTTGCTCAGTACCAGCGCCAATCTTCGCTCTCCAGTCGCGGGCTGCAGCTCCGAAACCTCTCCCACGTGACGTCCAGCTACCCGCCGGTGCCGCAGGACGAGTACGATGAGCTCAAGATCTTCCTGGCCGAGCCCGCGACCTCGGGACCGTCAATGGAGCGCGCCAAGGAGATCGTGACCGGCTGGATGCAGCAATACGTGGACCCGGCCATGCCCGGCCAGGACGCCACCGTCATGGTGATGGTGGCCGACGCCATGCAGAACCCGCAGTTCGTCATGCAGGTGTACACGTGTCTGCGGGACGCGGGCGTGTCCCCGTCGCCCATCACGCTCGAGTACTCGGCCGCAGCTTGTGCGCAGCTCGGCCAATGGCGCACAGCGCTGGAGATCATCGACTTCATGCACCAAGCAGTGGAGATCATGAAGCCGTCGCTGGATATTTACGAGAACGCACTTGCGTCGTGTCACGTGGCGAAGAAGTGGATGAGAGCGAAGCACTTGCTGGAAGAGATGCGGACTTACGGGCTGGAAGCGTCGCCGGAGCTGCATGTGGTGTCAATCCGACTTTGTATTGATAACAATGAAGCTACAGCTACGCGCGTGCTGCTGGATGCGTTTTTGCACGCGTATGACGAAGAACTGGATGAGGACGAGAAGCAGGAGATTGTGACCGACCTTTTCCACGCGACAATGGACGTGCAGTCGCTGCCACAAGCGCTTTTCTTCCGTGACGAGTTGCTGGTCAGACACTACCCCGTTTCGAAAGAACTGTATTCGCGGCTTATTCATCGTTGCGCCGTGAAGCGTCAATGGCACAAGGCGCGCGTATTGTTGCGACAGTTTGTGAACATCAACGCCCCTCCACCGAAGGCGGCCCCATCTAACAGATACACGGACGATATCCAACGTTTACTGGAAGACATGAAGACACACGACATTGAAACCCCGCTGAAGGTGTATAACGCTGCACTGAGGAACTTCGGCCAAATATCTCTGCTTGACGACGCGTTGGCTGTTTACTCGGATATGCGTAAGCATCGCGTGACACCTGATGCCACGTCATATGCGGCATTGATGTGCTCCTGCGGCACACAGGTCGAGCAATCGGAAGATTTCTTCTGTGAACTACAGCGTGAGAATTGTGCTCCTACACTGGACGTCGTGCACGGATATTTGCTGGTGCCCAGTCGTGCGGGGCAGTGGGAGGAAGTGCTTCGACGATATGCTGCTGTGCAAAATGAGGAACCTCTTTTCAAGGGTCTTCCGCTAGAATCCGACGTACGAATCCAGTCGCTGATTGCTGTTGCTTACGGGAGACTCCGTCGATCAGAAGAAATGCTTCGCGCCTTCACAAGCATGAAGGTGAAGGGCATGGAGCCTAATTTACACGTGTACGGTGAAGCGCTGATTGCGTACATTCGCCAAGATCAATGGCGGCATGCGCTGATGCTGTTCGACCATCTTTTTCAACAGCAGACGCCGGAGATGCAGGAGAAGCGGTGCTCGAAAACTTCCCTACGTTGTGGGATGCTGCAATACTGGCTTGCATGCAAGGCGAGGAAACCCAGCGTGCAGCAATGCTATACGACACGATCGTAGAGCAGCGTGTCCTGATCTCAATGGTGACTGGCGAGCGTCTTGCAGCGATGCTAACGAGTATTCCGTCTGAAACACTGTGGACATCATTCAAGTCGATTCCATCTCTACACCGAACGAAGACAAATGACCGCTTAAACCCGCGTGTACAAAACGCTGTGCTCAAACGCGCTGTGGATGAGAACGACAACACTCTAGCAGAGCAAATTGTGGCCGACGGGGTACAGGAGATGCAGATTTTGCCCAACTCGATGACGTATGCACTGATGTTGCGCCTGTACGCAAGCCGAGAGGACCAGGAGAACTTTCACACGTGGTGGTGCAGAATGGAAGAAGCCAAGGTTAAGCCGACCTTGTTTGTGTTCCGCGTCCTTATGCACCAGTTACGTAACCTAAGTGTGGACTGTGAGAACCCGGCGTACATGCACACTATCGCGGAATTTTTGCAGCGACGACAGGTTGGGGACTCCATCAAAAGTATTACAGATGCTGAGAACACTAGGGAGTATGCAGCCAAGCTCGCGCGGGTGGCATTGGACATTATGGAGGGTCGTGGTATGGCGCCGGACACGATATGCTTGCAGAACTATTTGCTGCTCAGTCAAGAACCGGATCATGTAGCCCGAGCTCTTGCGTTCGTGGAAGACTCAATGTCGGCAACGAACGAAGATGACGAAAACAGTGTCCAAGACTGTGTTCATCTCACACCTCGATTGCTGCACACGCTGTTTACAGCACTGCGGAACTTTCCAGATGGACAGCGCGTGCGTAAGCTACTGATAGAAATCGTGAGGGACCTACCGAGCGACCTTTCCGAAGACGCACTAGCTGCTTACTGCGCGGCGAACGATGGTCACGAC
>LGTU01001933.1:0-11888 GCA_001314425.1 Phytophthora pluvialis | reverse complement strand
AGCGCGTCAGGCCGTTGACGACTCTGTAATCGATGCAGAGTCGTATATCAACACCATTCTTCTTGATGATGATCACGATCGGGGATGCCCACGGTGAGGTCAAGTGTTTGATGATCCTAGCCGACACCAAGCCCTTGATCAGCGCAGCCAACTTCTCTCGAATTGTGGAGCAACTGGTCGCACACGCTGGGCTACTGGAGTGGCACCACCAACTTCGATCTCGCACACTGCACCGCGTGCCGCAGGTGGCAGGGCGTTCCTTTTGCCGATCAGCAGGTGCCGCCTTCGCCAGATGATCCATCGCAGCCGATCGATCTCTTCCGGGGTATTCAGATCGGATCGCGAACCTGAATGTCTTCGATCGTTACGTCTTCGGTCGAAGCCGCTACCTCGGGCAAGATGGCCAAGTCCCGATCGAGATCTTCTTCGACAAAGCATCCGCCCTCATGGTAGCAGACCTGTTCTACTATAGCTTCTTCCGAGCTCGACTCCTTTTTCTGGATCGATGCAGGCTCCCGGGCGACTCGCTCTTCGTCCGGCTCTTCACACTTCACTTCGGCTTTCGGCAGGCCTTCCCGTGTTCCTTCGCAGGTCGATGGTAAGGCTGTTCCTGCGGCCATCACTGGTTTAGGAGGCCCATCAGACCGACTCAGAATTCGCGTCGGCGTCGGATATCGAGGCCGATCCATCAGCGGTTCCACTGGCTCTTCTTCGCGTCCTGGTTCCTCCTGTCGCTTAGTGGTAGCCTCGAACGCAAGGTTCTGCCATTCAGCGTATCTGCGCGATCCGACTGACACAAACCCCGGCATGCGAGGTACGGTGTCTGGGGCTAGCGAGATTCCCAAACGTTCGTGTCGATCAAGTACTAACATCTCTTTACTCACGTTTGTGATCCGCAGATGCCTCGTCCGGCCCAGACCCTTGACAGCGGTCGGTACCCATCTTGGACCTCGTGTGATCCAGAGCCTTGCTGTGGCCGATCGGCCATACCGGATCGGGATCTCCACGGACTCGGCGACTGGCACTTCAAGATCTTGATCAAGCGTGACGGGCTGGACATTAGCTCCGTACAGCTGACGCCGTCCTAGCAGCTGAATCAGCACCTCATTAGGGAGACAGAACGTCCCATCAGCTAGATCGAGGCGCACTCCAGCGGGTACCATGAAGTCCATACCGAGTATCGCTTCCTGCCCCGACTGATCGGCAACCCAAGTATCGAAGTACTACACTAACGATCCAGCCAGCGTGACCTTGATCGTGGTACGTCCAACCGTCATGTATGTGTTCGCTCCGATTCCGACGCACTTTTGTCTTTGACTTTCGTTTGTGACACACCCAACCTTACGAGCAAAGGTGGTGTCTATAGTTGAGACTTCAGCGCCNTGCCACACCCAACCTTACGAGCAAAGGTGGTGTCTATAGTTGAGACTTCAGCGCCGATGTCGAAGAGCAACGTGGCTTTCTTATTGTTCACTTTGGTGATGGCTTTGGCTTGCTTGAACCCCTTCCCAGGGACATGATACTTCCAGTACCCCCGCGATTCCCCGGGCTGCAGATCAGGAAGCGTCCCGCCCCCGGATCGCCAAGCCGCCTTGACACGTCGAATGCTTGGGCTTCCCGACGTGTCCTCCTTCTTGGCAGGTGCGAACCACTGCTCCGGATCCCGCTGCTTCCAGTAACCTCGCTCTTCTCCGAGTTGGAGATCCAAAGCTACCTTGACGTCGGACCTGGAGAACTCATCATCCAGCCGCAGACTTGAGATCTTCACGGTACGTTTCTCATGCAGGTCACATGTAGTACCGTGTAGATCTGGCCGCTTGCTAACTTGATCCACCGGTTTTTTGTCCATGAATGCAAAAATGCAATACCTAGAACGCTCGGCTCGAATAGGATTCAAACCCGACGAGCGTCCTAGTTTAACATCTTCTCCGCGTTGACTGGCAACATCCCGGCATGTCTGCTGGGGTTGTACCACTGGCGGATCAAGTTGTAGAACTCCTCCATCAGGCACTTGCCGGCATCATGCAGTTTGCCACAGGCATGACACATGAAGAGGCAGTGATCCGATGGATGACCCTTCCTGCCGCACTTCTCGCAAGTCAGTCTCTTCCAGCAGTTCAAGTCGTCATGCTTCCTGGATCCGCAGTGGGAACGTTGCTTCGACGGAAAGTTCGGGTCCGATCGATCCTGCGGCCCCACCGCGCCTGGGCGTGGTCGCTGCCAGTTGCCTTGATCCTGACGATCGGCCTTCGCGGCGAGGTAGAGCGGGCGCAGATCGCCTTCTGGTTCCGATCCGCTGGCTTCCGACTCGGACTCGTTGAGGTCTTCCTTCGTTCGTATCGCTCGATCCGCGCGGGCAGATTTCAAGGGAGCCGGATGCGTTGGAGGTGCAGCCTTCTAACTGAACTTGCTCGATCCGACCGCTGCCTTTCCTTGGCGGGTCTTGGCGCGCTAGCGTGCACGCAGCGTATTTTCGAGATGGACCGCTTCGGCGATCATCAGTAGCGCCAGCTGATCCGCCGGATCACGATCGTCCAACTTCTCAATGAAGTGTTTGACGTGTTCCCGGCGGGCATCCGGCGATCCATCCTTGCTCTGAAGTTTCGCTCGCATTCCAGCAACGTTCAGCCGGTGGAGATGCTCAAGCGGTGATTGCTCAGATTGCTTCCTCGCGTGGTAGTACTGTCTCGCGTCAGACACTCCACGTCCGCAATATTGGGTCAGGAAATCTTCCAACAGACTCTTCCAGCTGCTCCACGTCATCCGACTCAACTGTCGGTACCAGTTGCGAGCTGGTCCCGTGAACAGGTCACCAAAAACCAAGCACTTCTCGCTGTCTGTAGCCTGATCACGGATGAACGCCGACTTGACTTTGCCGAGCCAGCTCCTGGCGCGATCTTCGTCGTTGTTCTTCCCCGAGAACTCCTTCAGTTTCGAGATCGCGGACACTCGAATTCGTGCGGCCGAACTGGCGCCCCCAGTTGTTGCTTCTGCGGTCGCCACCACAGCACGTCGAGGCCTGCCGACACTCAAATCATCCGGATCGTATTCATCCGCTGGAGGTGGATCATGATCGGATCCGACAGAAATCATCTCAACGTCTGGCGTGTCGATCTGCTTCGGCTTCACGGGCGACTGTGGCTGCTCACGCGGCGGTGGCACACGATCTTGTCGCAGCTCGCGAGGTAGTGGTATCCGATCCGGTTGCTGCTCCTTTAAGAATCGAGATATCGCAGCATTGAAGAACGTCTGCATGCAATCTGGCGAGTCCTGGCCTGTGGCTAGCGTCGCGGAGGTTAATGGCGCGGCCGGCGGCGAGGCCAGCTTCGCCCCCTTCTTCCGAGTTTCCAGCATGGTGGCGCCGGCTGGTCCCAGCGTCATCCTCTTCACCTCGATCGAACTGTTGGATGCAGCACCCGACGTAGCTGACGCGTACTGCGATGAACCGCTGCGCGGTGCCATCATCATTGCAGCCGGCGGGACTACTCCGACCAGAGCAGCCAGCTTCTCAAAGAGAGCGAGCGTCGCCTTTGTGATCGCGGTCAGTTCCAGATCGTACAACTCGTTCGCGTCGAACGCTCCTGGCACGATCCCAGCTTCCTTCAGCATGCGCATCAGGAGCTTCACCGCGTCCAGCTTGTTGAGCACTTCCCTGGGTGCGGTTACAGGTCCTCCGAGATCCCCGATCAGCTTCAGACACATAATCTTCAGAACCGGATCCTTGACCAGCAACGCGTACAGTCTATTTCGGTAGGAGACTGCTTCAAGCTGATTGTCGGTCCAGCCCTCAAGCCCAGTGCGATCTTCAGAGACGGACTCCGGGGCCTTCAGGTTCATACGCGGGGTCTTCTTCTTCAAGGTCGCGCGCGAGGCTGGAGGAGTGGGGATAGATGAAGATCCGTCGGTGAAAACCGACGGATCTCCATCGTGCGGATCGCGAATGTTGTCGCGACCCGCGGCGGTCCCCGAAGCGACCTGGGGAGAAGATGGAGGCTTCTCCTCGAGGTCCATCTCTGAACCTTCCTCCTTTACGTCGTCGGAGCTCCTCCCAGGGCTCTGACGATTGGTGTATCCTTCGCTCTTCAGCAGCGACGACGGCGATTCACCTTTCATTGACTCACCAATCCCTGGCTCAACCTTGATCTTGACATCTTCTTCGGTGGACTCACGGTGAAATCCAGAGTCACCAGAAGATCCGAGCACGCGCACCATTGTGGCGGAGCAGGAATCTCGAATTTGCTAACACGATCCAAGCTAGCCAACGGTTGCCCAGACTACCAATTTACGGAGGGGGTACTCCGTTCGTCTGTGGGGACTGAAGTCCTCTCACCGTGTGTACCCGTTGGTTGGGCGGGTTACGATCTTCCGGTGACGGCGAAGACGTCTGTGCGATCTTGAGTTGAGCTTGTGTGGACGATATTTGGGGGATTGTTGTTCACAGCCGCGTGGAAATCTTCACTTGGCCGTCGAGTGGAGCCGATCAGGGTCTTGGATGTGCCTTAATCCACTCGTGGGGGTGTCCTTGGGGGTTCCTTTCCGTGCTTGCCGCTTCCTGTTGGCGGGATCTTTGAGTGGAGAGAAGGTGGCGGCCTGGCCAAGTAATCCAGGAGTCTTCGGCGTCTTCTCCGTGAGGGACTTGGTGCCGTCTTGGTCGTCGGGAGGGCCAATATACTTCCCAGCCCGGAATCCAAAGGCACTTGTGTCTTACAAGGAAAACCTTTCTGCCGGTGGGATGGACGTGGCAACAGAAGCAGCAACTGTTGGACGTTTTAAGCGAGCACGTCCTTCATCTGGAAGCGTACTTTGGACTGTATCACATACGTACACATGTCAGTTGACAACCCATAATAACTATGCATGCATCGGTGGCCATTCATGTTGAGCGTACTTACTTGTGTCGGCGGTAGCACCACGATGTTGGCGATGTGGAGTCGGGCGCAGAGTTCGTGTCGGTACGCACGTAAGCCAGCAGTTTATCCTCCCCGTTGAAGAAGTCCACGCCTTGCTTGCCTCCCCTCAGTTTGCGACCAGGTTTGACGTAGTTGTGACTGCAGCAAGCAAAGGATAAGACGTCAAATAAACGATATACAGAACCAATAATGCAAATACATACTTGCTGTATCTGGATCGTGGTAGCTGGCTTCCAGCTCCATCCTTCCTTGCGAAGCAGCGGCCATATCACGTGGAAGTCCATGACGAACGCCATGCATGCGACCGACGCGACGAAATCGAAAAATGAGTGGTTTGCCGCGAAAGCGGCAAGGGGAACCGATATTTAAAAATGTAAAAAATATATGCACGTGCTTACCCGCGGTACTTCAACTTCATGTGTTTCGTAAGCCAATAAATGGCTTCCATTTCAAAACGTGGACCAATAGGATTCTTTGGATTTCTGGGATGTGGCGATGATTCATTTTGCGGATTTAAAAACATAGTGAGATCAAGACGTTTTTATGCTGTTCTGAACAGCTTAAGACCAATTTCCGACCCAAAACTAGGTCAACACAATGTATTGCAATGCCTAGGCCTAGATTGTTAAGATTGCAATAATTGATTGTCCCATGGCCAAGGTCTACAATCAATATACAAGCTATATTCTGCCGCCTGGGCTCAATAATGTACTCCAAGTTGTGGCGGTGAGCCAATAATAAATTATTAGATACCTGCGTTTCAGTGTCTTCAGCTATAGCCTCCGCGGAGCAGTGGCGACAGCAGTGTGAAGCTTGAGTTCTACTACGGTTTAACTATCGGTGCGTTCCAGGACCTTATTCAGTGTGACCAGCTTCCTGATACGCTCCAAACGGCACCATCTCCCGCCTTCAACAATACGCTCAAGGCGGGTTACCCAGGAGCGCTGGATCGAGCAACCTCTCGGCGTCTTTGAGTAGCGAGCAAACTTACTTGGATATCTCATTGCTGCGGTTATTTTGCGTTAAGGATTCCTTAGTTGGCCGTGGCCAACACGAACAAAGCTGTCTCAAAGGACGTTCTATCATTGAGCTTAACGGGGTATATTCGAGCTCCAAGTGGCGTAAAACAACAAGGTTATTGTGGATTGACAATATAACTAAAGCGAAACTGCAATGCAGTGCACTGTTCTTTCCTGCTCTTGCGCGGTGAGTAGGGTGAATCGTCCAGCAGAAGAAGGCAACGATGAAGGCTGCTGCTTACACATGGCTGTGTTCCCTTCCATGCTGAAGGCTCTTGGAGCTGTAAACACTCGCATTGCGGGATGGCTGTTGGTAGCGCTTTTGTCTGCACTGAAGATATGATTCGTGGCTTCTGAGGGTTCATGAGGAACGAGATGTGAAACTTGGACGCAGCAGACACCGGAGATGTGACTGCGGGAAGTCTCATCGCGTCTCGAGACCTTCTTGTACTCTCCTTCGTAGATTTTTTGCGTGCGCTTTGCAACAGCCGCGAATTTGAACAAACTTCTGGCAGTCGGTCACCCGACCACCTCCATGCGAGAGGCACAAACCCTTGTATTGGCCGAGTTTAGTGCAGCCCTCGAAACCGCAGCGACGGCCGCCCCCGTGAGCGACGCATAGCCCTCTGCTTTGGGCCAGCTTTGTGCAGTTCGGCCCTCGGCAGGGTACTCCACCTCCGTGTGCCTTGCACAGCCTGCGGGTCTGCACCTGCTCGCTGCAGTCGGTTACACCGCACCGAGCTGGCTTGCGGCGACTGGTCAGTGACGGCATGGTAGGCAGTTTGGTTCTGGTGGTTGGTGCGACGAGTTGCTGATACGGTTTTTTCAAAGTGGCAATCCAACCTGCCAGAGGTTCGCCCGACTTGTCCGAGGTGTCATTATCATCGCTCATCTCAAGGACATATCAAGGGGTATCATTCCCAAGAGAGCAGGTGATCGAGTCGGTCATCAATGATGATGGCCACCGACTGCGTTTGGGGGTTCTTACGCATTGAGACGGGGTGAAAGGAGGGCCATTTCCGAGGATTTGTCCGGAGGGCCATTTCACTAAGTCAGTACAATCGGTACATTCGAAATATCCATGGCCCCCGACGTGGCCACCTCCATCAGTGAAGACTCTTCACACAGGCCTGGGGTGAAGAATTCTGATGCTGGGCTGCTGTTGTCTTTTACTTAGTACGTGCTTGTCGGACTGACGCGGTGCTAGTGGTTTAGTGTCGAGAAGTTGCTGGCTGCGGTTGGTCTGCTGGGGGTGGAGTAGTGGTTCTGCTGCTGAGCTGCTGGCGTGTAGGTGGGCTAGTGGAGTGCTGCTCTGCTAGAATATTCTGCTGAGGAGTACTGCTGTTGTTTTAGGAGGGTGCTGCTGAAGTGTTTATGGAACCTTTCAAGAGGGAAACTGTGTGAGTGTTGCTGGTGAAGTGCTGCTGCTGTGTCGTTTTCGAAAGTGAGACTGTTGTGTTTGGTGAGGTCGATAGGCGGCCTAAGAGCATCTCCAGCGGTAGGTCTCAAAGGCGGTTTTACTACTTATATTATAAGATAGCGCTCAACTTACATCCTCTGCAGACAGACACCCTCGATGGGATGGGCACTGACTTAGGTTTCGTTATGTAAGAAAACGGCTGCCCCGATTGTACTAACATAGTGTAATGGCCCTCCGGACAAATCCTCGGAAATGGCCCTCCTTAGTTTCACCCAGCACAACTCGGCGACGTATGACCTTCAGCTGGCGGCAACGCAGAACCCTGCCGGTATTATAGCAGCTAGCGCCGCTAAACTCACCACCAAGATACGTAGGTTGACGAAAAACCACACGTCAGCTATTATAATACCACTGGCGATCCTGTCGCCCCATAACGTAGATGATAACCTGTCCAGCAGCTAAGATTCGGACAGATATGATAGAAGTGCGTGCTCTACTGCTTCCCTTGACGGTGTCTACATGTACTCAACTATCATAAGAGGTTGCTTTTGTGCCGGGTAAGGGAGAAGAAATCTACACAGGCACGCCTCACCAGGCACCTTTGAGGAAAGAGCGGATCCCGGATAGGACAGCCGGTGCAGTTCCACACAATCATACATTGTATGCTGAGCTGTGCTCCATGGTGTAACACCATTGGTGTTATCGGTGTGTGGTACGAACTCTCCGTCTTACAGCGTGAGCGTAACCGGTCACTCTGACACTTACTATCCAAGGCGCAAACCACTCGATCTCCAGTCTCGCACTCAGTCATGCCAACAACTACGATCCGTCAAAAGGTCCCACGATGCATCGTTCCTGAATGCACCAAGCAAGCGCAGACCCGCAAGTTATGCAAGGCGCACGGAGGTGGCGTGCGCTGCCGTAGTCCGAACTGCAGCAAGTTAGTGCAGAGTCGAGGCCTGTGTGTTGCCCACGGCGGAGGACGTCGCTGCGTGTTCGACGGTTGCTCTAAACTCGCCCAGTGGAAGGGTCTCTGTCTTTCGCACGGCGGTGGTCGCTACTGCCGCGCACCGGGCTGCCACAAGTACGTCCAGATACGTGGTTGCTGCAAGAACCACGCGAAGCTACTCGGACCGCCGGCAGAATCAACCCGCTCTGTAGCGAAGCGGCAGGCATTTCCAGCACATGCGTCGCCTCCGCAGAAGTCGAATGGCTTCGAGAACGCTTTGGTCGTCGTGGTTCATTCAGCCATGCCTCCGAGCTGTCCTAAAGGTGACTTGCAAGCATCTGCTCCACGAGCTGCGCTGTGTGCCAAGATCCCGCCTCACCTGGGCTATGTATTGAGCATCTATCAGGGCTGTGTAGGAGTAAGATAATGACGGTGGTATTTGTTACGGGATCGAGAAAACTTTCTCCAGAAACTAGGGCTACGCGAAGGCTGGGATAGCGGATCCTATCAAAGAGTATCAGTAATTGCTGGCCGCACTGTCCGTCTGCGACTTCAGTTACTGCATCCGGGCTTCAGTAATATCGGCTTCAGCTACCGGCTTCAGTAACTGGCGCGAATTAACCTGATTTGGCTGGACAGCAGCAACCTTACAGGCAACTGCTATCCCAGTATAAATTACAGTAAACTGTCTCGATAAAGAAGTCAAGCCGTATATTGACTTCTTTAACGAGACAGTCTGCTGTACCACCAGTCAATTCGTTATGGCACGGGCTTGACCATCCATCGGCGCCTCATTCCTCGATCGCACGGACCGTAAAGCATGCTGCCAGAAGGCCGCCCATTCGTCGAAGGCTTCGAGGCCTCACCGTCACAGTATGCGCGCACGGCTGTCAGCTGCCAGCGTAAGCACATCATAATTTCGACGGCATCAAGCTAATGACGGTAAGTTTGTGCTGAATCCCCCAATAAGCTGTAGGACGTGATTCACCTTTTGTAGATGTTTAAGACAGCCGATGACGTCTCAAAGGATGGCCAAAGTGATAACAGTACATAAATGCAAAGCAGTCTGCGTTGGCAATGCAACGGAGGGGACGTAAGTAGGTGCACTATTTTTCTTGGAACCATGGCACCAAGATTTCACCGGATAAGATTACTTAACTTTCCGAATAGCCCTGAGAGGATTTAAACGGGCCTCGCATCAACGCCTGCCGTTTTTTACTTCCACATAAATTATCATCTAATATAAATTACGGACGAGGTGAATGTAATTTGTTTGCAGATGATTTTTCCCATGAGGCATCCCTGGTGCTGCAAGGGTATCGCACGCCCTGAACAAAACAAACCAAACCAAACCAGGCCCCGTTCAAACCAAATCAAAATTACCGTTCAAACCAGGTTTGAATTCATTTCATGGTTTGAACCCGGGACGACTCGTAATACAAGTTGTATCGTGCCAGGAAAGCCGGCAGTCGTTTCAATTATCAAGTAACTCCAAACCTCTGTCCCCGAAATGCTCCAAACCTCTCGCCGTGGTTTGGATGCTGAGTGTATCTGCCAATATTTTACGTAATTTTGGTTCACAAGCCCGCGTAGTTTACGACCAAACCAATTTCTTGAGCGTTTCGTGGTTTGGTTTGTTCAGGGTATGGGGTATCGATAAGATTAAGAGAGTGAGTGGTGCACCCAACTGGAAAAGGAGGGGTGAAAGTCACATAAAACGACCAACGGAGGAGAGCGGTTGCGAGCGCTCGTAACCACTGCAAACCTGCGCGGGGTGCCCGCGAAGCAGGGCCGCGCGGTGTTTGCGGAGGCGGGCTCAGCGCCGAGCTTAGAATCTTTTCCTCGCAGGAGCGCAGCGACTGCCTTTGCGAAGCAAAGCCCAAGGCCGCGATGACATCGATCCTCGGGAGGGTTAGGTTATAGGGCGATGTGAGATACTCAATACAAACAGTAAGGTTAAACTAAAAATGTGACGCAGCGAGTTGGGCGCAGCAACGCGTGCCTAAGATTAAAGGTAAAGGAGGCCTGCTCATTCAGGGACGCTTTGAAGATACAGTTCCTATCACTGTGATGTGATACCGGTAATCACATGATGCCACATAAAATTGGCAATCGGCAATCCATGAGTTTTGAGAATCCAGTCGTAGACGTGCCCAGGGGATATGATGGCTCGTTGGGACTGCCGAAGTGGTAACTGGCCTCCCGGCCAGGCGTCCAATGTTCCCTGCGCGCACCAATCTACCCCGGACTTGGTCAACGTGCCCTTCTCTGAGTTGCACGTATCGAGCCAGCAGAATGATGTAGCGAGGAGGAGAACGATTCAGTCATTGCGGAAGACCAGACAAACTTCCATACAGACATCTTAAGAATAGTCATAAGTACTCAATAGACAGTCTGATCCTCTCTCTCTCTCTCTTTCTCTGATTTCCATAAGTCAGAAGGCAACAGTCGAATCACGGTACAAGTAAATGAGGTTTTCGTTGTCATGAATGATACCACAGCGTCTATGAGTCCTCAATGAATCCTCTTTTAGTCATATTAATATCTCCAGTACCCACAAAAGACGAAAGAAGTGGCGATGACAGAAATGTTCGATAGACCAATATTGTGTGGTGTTGTATCCTGAACTGATTACACGTGAGCGCCATAATACTGTGAGCAAATCTTACAGCAGGTTCGGGAGACAAACTCGGGCATTACCAATACCGTCATCACTGAGCAGTCCACTCAGCTCCTCGCTCTAACCTGCCCCCGAATGAAACATCCGCTGAGGGGATGTTTCATTCGGGGCAGGTTAACTAGGGCAACTTTCTCGGCCAATCACATACCAGTATTATTACCCCAGCTGTCCTGAGCTTTTTGGTCAGGACGGATTGGGCAACTTCGGCAAATTAATCCCTGCCAAATCCGATTGTTGTTTTTGCTTTAGAAGCACTGGTTGCAAAGTCACTGGTTTGGTCTCTGGAGAGTCATGGAGGGCATGCCTGAGGAGCTTCGTGCTTTGTTAGGTGGCGCAACTCCAGCTACCAGCTCTCCTGCTGCTGGTCTTGGAGGCGGCGGCGCTGCTGGTCTGCTGTTTGGTCTAATTGCGAGTATGCGGGCGAGGCTTGTAGTGAAGTGTTCAAAGGAATGAAATCCGAAAGTGAGCTCCATTGAGTTAGACGTCCTAGCTTTCTCCTAGTCGCACTACATCTCCTACATCTTCGTACTTAATCTGAGAAATGAGACGGAAAGGCTCTTTTGGGACGGAAAGGGTCGTCTTAGACTTGCAGTTTGTATGGAAACGCTGGTCTCGTCAATGCTCGTGATTATACCATGCAAATCACCACATGTCGTGCAAGTTGAAGCCAGCCGTCCAATCACAGCCTGCGATCCCAAATGATCGCCCAATCAGATCGCACATTCATGTCACTTCAACTGCAGCCCCCACATGGCACACGCCCGTCACGCGCATGCCGTGTGCCCAGCGGTAGCGACCCCGTCGAGTAGACGACGAAGTGCAATCACAACACTTATCCTGCTGGACCTACCGGCTGTTGGGGTGAAACCAAATGGACGAGACCATGGCATTCTTTCGATCGACCAGGCTT
>LGTU01001931.1:0-11085 GCA_001314425.1 Phytophthora pluvialis | reverse complement strand
CCAGCCACCGAACAAACAACACCTACACAAATCTTATTGGTCAAAAATGAAGCTAACATCTGGTTAGTGCAGGTTTCACGTCCTCGCAGTTTGAAGGCTGCAGGTTTCTCACGATTGGCTAGTTGATCGAGCCTGCAACCGGCATAAGTGCCAACCATGAGAACCACTATTAGAGGGATGAGTATGAGTACTACTAAAAAAGCGGTAGTAGTAGGGCAACAACCCCACATAGAAATTGAAATTAGCCCACTTAGGTAAACTATAGTATGCAAGTCTAAGTCATTTGATTCTAAAATGGCGCAAAAATCCCCCTCTTATAAATCCACGGTACTTCCTTCGCATATCTCGTGTAACATATCAACTTCAAAGATTGGCAGGTACCTGATACGAGGAAGTACAACTGCAAAACTCATACAGGGCGCATCAAACAGCCAGATGTGGGCAAAACCAAAAGGCTTCAAATCTTCGCGTGCATTGAGCGTGTCTGGGCCAGATTCTGGATGGGGGGTCGTTACTGCAACATTGCTACAACGCGATGATAACGGGTTGAGAGCAACACAATCTGTGTTTGTGTTGCTGGGTAATATATTCGCGTTTTCCTTACGCCAAAAATCAGCAACCAAACTTGAAAGTTCGCGAGATCTTTGTAAATTACTTAGGTACGATTTCCCCCCCCGTTCCGCGATTCCCAGCCTTCCATTCTGTTTTACCTGAACGGGGGTGCAGCGGACGACCAGCAGGGATGCCGAAGAAGGGAGCGCGGGCTAGAGCACCCACGAAGCGCGCCACGGGTGATAAGGGGGCGGCGAAGTCGACGGCGAAGCAGACCAGGCCTACCAAGAAGGCGATTTCAGGTACGTGAAGCACGTATGCTAACGAATTATGTCGATGTTTTTATTTCTGCTGCTAATATGCTAATATGCTGCTGTCTTTAGAGCGCCGTGCTTCGCTTCGCAAAGGCAACCAAGTGGACTATGTCCGTGTCGCCCAAGGACTCGCGAAGGACGACGCCGGAGATGACGACTACGACCCGGAGCACGACCCGGACGACGGCATAGACGACGAGCTCGACGAAGAACCCGCCGGCGACGGATTTGATGGGGCTGCTCAAGCTGACGACGACGCTGTAGACGTTGCCGACGATACCGAAGCGATCCCCGGCAAGGCAGAGACCGCGGGCCACGCTGACGAATCCGTCGAAGACGCTGACGAAGCCGCTGCCGACGTTGCCGAAGTCGCCAAAGTCGCCGAGAACGCTGCCGAAGCCGCCGAAGCCGCCGGAGCCGCCGGAGCCGCCGAAGCCGCTGACGAAGCCGCTGCCGACGTTGCCGAAGTCACCGAAGTCGCCAAAGTCGCCGAGAACGCTGCCGAAGCCGCTGCTAAAGCCGCCGCTGACGCTGCCGAAGCCGCCGAAGATGCTGCCAAAGCCGCCGAAGCCGCTGACGAAGACGCCTCCGATGCCTCCGACGTTGCCGACGCCGACGCGATGCTCGGCGAGGAGGATGGGGCTGACGACGCTAGCGACGTGATGCCCGGCGAGGATGAGAGCATTGAGGACGCCAACAAGCCGAGCAGCGCAGTTGGCACGAGTTCAGGTACGTTGGCGTGGCTCGTTCGTGTAGCTATGTCAATGTTGCTTACGTTTTCTGTTGCTGGTTATGTTACTTTTTGTTTGTTTGTTATTCGTTTCTGTAGCGCAAGCAACATCAAGCGAACCAGCGCCGGCACCATCAGTGCCTGCAGGTATTTCGAAGTCAGCCCAAAAGAAAAGGGCTAGCGTGATGGACGACATATCGGCTAGTGACGATTCCAGAAAGGCGAAGGTGCCTCGCATGAGCAACCGAAGCCCCTCTACTGCTCAATTTTCTACGGCAGTGCCCCTACGTCAGCCTCAAAAGCACGCACGCCGATCGAAAACGTGGGAAAGCAGGGAGAAAGTGAAGAAGGCGCATACAACTATCACGAACCAGTTGCCTGAGCTGCCAAAGAAACTTTTCGATGACTGGGACGAATTCGAAGCGACGCTGGAGAGCTACGTGGCTGAGTACTACTTGTGTTTTCGAGTTCGAAGTTCCGAAACCAGGGCCAAGCACAACAGGTAGGCTATAATGGTGCTATGTTGCTTACTGGTTGTGTTGCTCACACGTGATATTCGTAATTATGTCGCTTTAGCCGGCCAGGAACAACACAGCTTCCCGCTAAAATGAAGTATTTTTTCAAGCGGATGTGGTGCACGCATGGAGCGGCACAAGCTTCGAGGGGGGAGGGTCGCCGTGACCATGACTCGCGTTATACCGGATGCGAAGCAGGATTTCACGTTCAATCGAAAAAAGTTGTCGCCAATGGACAGGCCAAGTTGCAGGTGTGCGTTGTTCCAGGATCGGAGGTAATGATCCTTTTGTATTTTATTGCTTATCGGTTATGATTCTAACGGATTATTCGCTATACAGATCTCGCAACACAACCACAAAACCAACAAGATTATATTTGACTCGTATCGCGGGGCGAAGTCGATGCCACTAGTACCCCAGATTCGTCGGGAACTTGGTCTTCTGACCGAAATGAAGACGAGCACGGCGAATATTAACCGGTATCTGTCGGACAAGCTTGGTGGGTGAATTTGGTGAATTTGGCAGCAGGAGTTTGTGAAGTTTTTATGAGCTGATTGGTCGCAGATTTAACATGACTACTGACATTGTTTCTTCGTAATGGTTTCGAGCACAGATATGGTTCTAACTTCGCAACAAACAAGAAATATTCTGCAGCAAGTAATCGGCACGACAGCCACTGAACGGTCCAAAGCGATTCTCGACACTTATGCTGACGCGGATAGCGGCAACGACGTTCTCCTTGTCCAGGATCAGATGGATATCACTTGCATCATTGCGATGCAAACCGCCACCCAAAAGACCTCTTTTATGCAGTGGGGAGATAGTTTGGTGATAGACTGGACTCACGGCACGAACAATCTGGGGTATTACTTAGGTAAGCTGATATATCCATCAGCGATGGATCAGATTCACGCTAATACTATTTGGTTTTGCAACGCTATGTAGGCAGCCTTGTTATTACCTCACCGACTGGAAGAGGTATTCCCGTTATTGACTTTTTGGCACTTGACCAGAAGGCAGTTACGATGGAGCACATTGTGGAGTTTTTCAAGCGTACAAATCCGTGTTGGAGCTCCGTCCAAACCATCGTGATCGATAAGGACTTCGTTGAATGGAGAGTTCTCAAGAAAGCTTTTCCAGTTGCTACAGTGCTCCTCTGCCAGTTCCATGCGCTGACCTATTGGTGGAAGGTTTGCCGGAGAACCAAATTTGACATGAAGATGGCGCAGAGGGGCGTAATGGAAACTGCGTTCGCAAAGTTAATCAACTGGTAAGGCTGCTTTTTGTAGCACGAAGTGTTGCTTGATGTGTTGCTAGTTATTGGTGTTGCTTTCTATGTTGCTGGTCATGTGTAACTTGTTGTGGTGCTCACAGTTTTTTTCTTGCTGCTTTATTGATTTCAGCAACACACAGTCGAGGTTTGACTCCGAGGTCGCAATTTTTACACGAACTTGTGGGAAAGAGTGTCCTGCACTTCTGAAGTACTTCCAGGCAAACTGGAAGACGTGTCTAACGATGTGGGCAAACCACGCTCGCGGCAAATCCTTTACTGCCGGAAACACGACGACCAATCGAATTGAATCCAATTGGAATCAACTGAAGTTGCTTCTTGGAAAACGACCACGGATTGATTTCACAATTAGTGGACTGTTGGCTCACCAGGCAACAATCATCCGACAGCAGCTTTCTGCCATGCGCAAGCACTGGGCTACATCCCGACAACCTGAGTGCGTCCAACACTTTCTTTCTCGCGTGGCAAAGCACCTGAGCGATGACACGCTGGCAAAAATCCGCAGTCAATGGCATTATTTCATGGTATCGATGGCGGACACCACATGCACTAAACATGTGTCTGATGTGGGTGAATGGGATGTAAGTGCCCGGGGGTATGCGTATCAGTGTAACGACTTGGAGTGGTCCTGCTCGTGTCTATTCTATCGTAGCTACCATTTACCATGCCAGCACCTGATATATATTGCTTCGTGCGTCCATCACTTTGAGAACATGCTGGCTTCAAGTATTCCTCAGCGCTGGGACATGGTGGAAATGTCGAAGCTAGATGAAACGTTTAGAGGAGGGTTAGCATCACTTCAGGCTGTCCAGTACAAACTGAAAAATGCTGGGGAGTCGTTCCCACATGACGGCTTGACGCAGGTTGCAGACGGCATCGAAAAAGTTGAACCACCATACGCTGCAGCAGCAACACAGCACTCGTTGACGACTGACTCACCGCCACAATATACAACGCAAGAAACAACATTAG
Source organism: Phytophthora pluvialis (assembly GCA_001314425.1). Taxonomy (NCBI): domain Eukaryota; phylum Oomycota; class Peronosporomycetes; order Peronosporales; family Peronosporaceae; genus Phytophthora; species Phytophthora pluvialis. Next base: position 6,711 of record LGTU01001931.1, on the reverse strand, counting down.
AGGCAACACAACTGGGTGCAAGGACTCGGAGAGAGGCTAAGCATCGCCGGTCTAAGCACCGAGTGATCTATGTGAAAATGCGACGTCGTGAACGTGCCAGTGTCGTGGTTCTCTCTTCCGATGAGAAATATTGCTACTCAAAAGCCGCGTTTGAACCGGTAATGGAGCATCTTGCGGGATTGTCCAGCCCAGCATTCTACGTGGCATTAAAGTCATGGCGGGAAATAGTTCGCGATGGTATGAAAAAGTTGGGAGCTTCGGATGCCGCGATAATCCCTTACGAAAACGCGGAGTCTGACCAGTCGGACAAGATGGAGGATGGACAAGAAAGTGATACTTGCTCTGATATTACTCCTGCAGACCTCATTGACACAATGAATATGATTCGTGAGCTGGAGCGAAACGAGTACGATATGTTCAGTAGCGGGGTGGGCCCACAACTGGTGACTGAGAAAAATGAAGCAATGGCAGAGGAGGTAGAGGCTCCAGATGCCGGCCTCACGAACACCTCGGCTGCTAAATCGCGATCAAGCGACAGTAATAGCAAAAACACTGCTTCTACAGAGCAAACTGTGACCCAAACTTGGGCGCAAACTGCTGACTTGCACCCAACGAAGGCAGCGGTGTCGAAGCCAAGGAATCTTCTTACCAAGGCNCTTCTTACCAAGGCAGCAATGCACACGAAGAAAAACGAATATCCAACCCAAGCAGCGGGTAAACGCGTCCAAGTAGAGGTGCTTCGGTTCCCGCAGGCTAAACCCCGGCATAATCAGCGGAAGAAGAAAAAACAAACTCGGCTGGAGGCATCCTCAAAACCGCAGAAGCTAGCAGCAATCACGCTCCCAGACAAACGTGTGCCCTCTTTGGCTCGAGTACTCGAGTGGGCCCCCAATACCAACGACAGGTATCACATTAGTGAGCTGCGCGCGAACTACCCGGTTGTCATGGAGGACGACTTCATCGGTGCGCGTTCTGCGCGATGCCAGCGTGACTACGTATGCGCTGATGACTTCGCCTACAATTTCGTGATTCCGAAGCCATTAGTGACAAAATTAGCCGCTGTGTTGGAAGCAGAGAAGCTGAAGCGAAGTGGATCCAACTACTTCGGCACCGTCTGTGAACAGGAGCATCCTGAGGGTACAACAGACGAGATCATTGCTTTCTTTCCGGGGATCACGCCAAAGTTCACCAGGTTTGTCAGCTGCATGTTGCTTTCAATGTTGCTCTTTACTGCGTAGTGTTGCTAACAATGTTGCTTCATAGCTGTGTTGCTAGCAATGGCGCTTTGTCTTACTGACCGTTTATATGTTCTGTACTTCAGTGGTGCTGTCTACCGGATGAAGGCGTTCTACGAAATTCGTAGAAAGTGTGACGCCTGGGTAGCAGACATGGATTGGATTCTCTCGACCAAATGGGACAACATTTTGACAACTCCAGAGCTTTTTGATGAAGAGACCTATTCAGACGAGTTGATGCCTACCACAGCGGGTGAGAAACATAAAGAACTGTCGAGTGACGTTGCTAAAATCCTTGGTGATGCGTGTCTCGCCTCCATGTTTCGGATGTCAAGCGGTGAAGGCACAGTCAAGGTGGAANCTGCACTGGGCGACTGCTATGCCCTGGATTCATACGCCCCAACGATGGGTTGCGCGAGTCCACCAGACGAACGGATTTCGAGGTTCCACTACGTTGTGCTACCGGTCCACCTGAACGATATTCATTGGGGGACCATTATTGTCCAGCTGAATTACCGGCAAGAGCCCCCCGCTATCATTCCATACTACTATGAACCATTATGCACGAAAGCATATCGAGCTACTATGGAAGATGTATACGAAGAGACTGTGGCTAAATTTCTGCGCGACTGGCATAGCAAGACAATGCCATTGACCGACCAACCGGTCGAAGCCGATGGAATCTGGCTGGATGCGCCTAAACAGCCCGACGGGACGTCGTGTGGCGTGCTTTGTATTGCCCAAGCATACGCCATGCTCAAAGATAGTTTTCGTTTGACGAAGGCTGTTATTACACAGGACGATGTTGCCATCATGCGACTTCGGATACTGTGGATGATTCTCGCGCAACCAGACGTGACGACAAGATCTAACAAGCTCGCTCGATCAGTAGCGACTACAGATGTAGATTTACTTGCAACCATTATGAAGTAAGCAGGCTGACGGTATGTGATGTGTTATGAAGCAGCAATTAACCAGCCTTCCCTCGCATTGTGTTCGCGTTCTCTGCAACTATTTGTCTAGCAGTATGTTGCAGCATTCCTTGAGCACCACACTGTATGACATCACGTAACCATCAGCCAGGGTGGATGCTCCAGCTGTGGCAGTCTGGCGCATTGTGTCCTCTTTCTCCTCGGCGAGCATCATGGCGAGCTCTTCCTGAGCGTGCAACACCTTCCGTGAGTATTTTGACATATTTTCCAACTTCTCTTCCATGACCTCGATTCACCGCAACCTAGACCGCAGTAGCTCCTTGCACAGATGAGTATTGTGGGCCCGAGAGTAGCGATGTTGGCTGACAGCAGGTAACGGCTGCACTGGGGTCGCCGGGTGCTCGGAGTTGGTGCTGGCAGGAACGCCGATGGATCGTCCGTTGGCTTGGTTCATATGCCGTTCCTTTAATGTTTCTTCAGGCCGCTCTCTTCGGACCTGTCAACCGCCTACTGTGATTTTCAGCCAACTGGCTCCGTAACTTTAACGTTTGCAGTAATATATCGAGGATATATTACGACTGGCTCTCCGCTTCTCGTCGCCGTGTTGCTCCTTGTGGTGTGCCTAGTGGTGCCGAAGGCCTGTAGTGTTGCGATAAGAGCTATCGTGTTGTCGTTGTTGTGTTGCAGTAACGCCATTCTTCTGGATGCAAGCGAGGCTGCTGGTGTCAGCTTGAGCTCCGCCAAGCCGGACTCCTGCCTGGTTCTGGACACTGCTCGACTTCGGCTGCAACGCTTCAACTCAGGCACCCGCTTGGATGTTGGTTTGTTTGTGGCTCCTGAGTCGTCACCTGGGCGGCGTGAAGACACTAAACGCTGTGGTGTCACGTGCAGTGAATATTCGTCTAAGGACCAGTAAGGCCGTCACGACGCATGATGCTGATTCGTGAATTATGTAACTAGCAACATACTTGGCGAGATATCTGTACCTGAAGAACTGCACTGCTTCTCGAATTCTACCGTTGGCGCAACTTGCAGACATGCCGGGCAGGAAAGTCTCGAAGAAAAACCTCACAGCAACGCCGCAGTTGTAGTTGTCGCGAATCGAGAAAGTGCTGAACGTCTTATAGCGGTGTGCATATTGCTACGTAGTGTCCTGAAGTCCTGCGGCAAGCGAATCGACGATTTTATTGTCAAGTGGAAAAAGGCTCGAGGGGTTCCCATAAAGCGCAAGAATATCGTTGTCAAGGTGTGCAACACAATGTATGATATCGGCGCAATCGATGTCATGAATATTTGGTACACACTGCTGGAACGTTGTGATGACCTGGATGTCGCCGTGAAGTGGGTGACTAGAGAGCGCCACGCTTTGTTCACGCCGGAGGATGGCTTCGAGGTTGAGGCACGCATGCCAACCGAAGCGGTAAATCTGCATCTTCTCAGGCTTCGAGTTCTCCATGAAGAATGGTATCAAGTGACCTATGCAGGGTAGGAGCAGCTAGATGAATCCTGTCTCGACCAATCTATCGTTCATATGACGAGGCAGTACCGTCGCACGCAGCACGCAGTAGCAGTTCCGACAAATGTGCTCCGACTGTCGATGGGGGACGTTGAATTAGAGGCCGCGCAAAAGCACGAAGTGTTTAGCTATGCAAAGGACAAGGATAACCCGCCACCGTTGCTCATGACCGTCAGCACAAACCGAAACCACTGGGTGGAGTCATCTGCGACACAGCAAAGTCGACCATTCAAGTGTTCGACCCGCAACAGTGCGGGGATCGGCTCGTTTCTCTTCATCAGTTCATGCAGAACAAGGTGGAGCCGCTGCTTCCTCCGCGGCAGTATAAGCTGATCCGGAGGTGTGGCCGCTACGTCAGCCCTACTTGCCACCGAAATATTGGCGCGCTCAACCGGGGTCACCTTGAGCTGGCACAATCGAACTGCAAACTCCACGTACGGTGCTCCGACTCTCACAGCATCTACAAGCAACTTTTGCGATAGACGCTGCGTTCGCTTTGCTGATTTTTCCCCTCGTCATTTTCGCTTGTGGGGTGGTTTTCAGAGCGATGGCAACAGCAGGCCCCTGCGAAATCTTTCTAGGCGGATAGCAATTCATACCTTCAATACCAAAAACCTTGTTCGCGCACAAGTGCAGCATGTACTCTCAAGACTTTCGGTGGCGAGTCATCTTTCTCATTCATGTGTGTGGTAGTTGCACGCAGTATGTTAGTGATATATTATATTTGGCGCGAATGTCCGAAACCTGCGGCGTTGGTACAAATTATTTTTAACTGACGATGTGGTAGAAGATATACGAGCACTCATACGTTAATTAATAGCTCAGCTTCTAGTGAGAGTTGAAGGGTGTGCTTCGAATATGTTTTGTGGAATACGGTAGGTGTCCACTGTAATGGACTAACGTCGCGTATTTCAGAGTTTGTAGGGTAGCTCATATACAAAAAGTCACATTTGGCTGGTGGACAAAATATGCGAACAGAAACACTGACTATCATCCCATACAAATTCCTATATTAAATGATGGTAACTAGTAGTGGGTCTTGTTGTCCTTCTTTTCGATCACCTCGATGCACCTGCGAGGAATGGAGTAAATCAGCGACGACATCGTCTTTGAGGATGCATTGTTTCAGACGGTATTCAGCGCCTTAGTAAGGGGAGCCACGTTGTCGTACTGCGTACCGTCGCGGTACTCTTCCCTAAACATGATTGTCCACAGGTTTTCAATAGGGTTTAGAGCTGGGGAACATGCAGGCTAATCCACCACCCGCACCTCCTGCCCCTCGAAGAATGATCTTGTTTCGCGTAAGGTGTGGATCGCTGTGTTGTCACGTTGGAAGACAAAAATCACACCCCAGCATAGATGGGCAAAGGGAGCAAGTACTCTGACAGCGTGTAGACGTAGTGGGCGGAAGCTTGCCTACCCACCAGTACAACGAGTTCGGTTTTCCCGGCCGCACTAAAGCCCGCCCACACCATCCCAGATCCGCCGCCCATTTGGCGCCTGTTCGTTTGGTGAGGCGGCTGGCGCAGATCTCTCCGGTAGTACTGGAGGCAATCAGGGCCATCAGGGTTCTACTTCTTTTCATCGAAAAAGCTTATCTGCGCCCAGTCGTCTGGTCACACGACCCGTTTCTTGACCCAGTCTTGCCTCGCCGCCGTGTGTGCTGCCGAAAGTTGCAGCGTGTTTTCCCATCTTGGAGTAGACTAGCCAGTCTACTGCCGCGATGGAGCGCCGAACCGTACGCATGGAGCAGTCGAGAGAGAGAGCTGCTCCTTGAGCTGCGAAGTAGATACGTACGTCGCCCTTGACAGCCAAGCGGATGAGGCGCCGCAGTGTATTCTCCAACAGCGCTGGTGGCCTCCTGGGCCTCTTTTCGCTTCGTCAAGGCTGCTTGAGGCGTTGAAGAACGCGCAACACAGCGTCTGGTGAACGGCGGGTCTTCTTTGCGATGGCGTGTGCTCCAACTCCCCCTTCTCGGAGCTCTCGAATTATTCATTTCTATTCTACTGTGAGAGCTCACCCCCTCCCCGTCCCTTAAAGGAATAAACAGTGCCCGACGGCTGCGGTCCGCACTGTAGACAGGCGCTCCAAGCCATTCATTAGTTCATAACTAAAATATATATGAATTTGTATGGGATGCTAGTCAGTGATTCTGTTCGTATATTTTGTCCACCAACCAAATGTGACTTTTTGTATGTGAGCTACCCCGCAAACTCTGAAATCCGCAACGTTAGCCCATAGCAGTAGACGCCATCGTATTCCACAAACATAATTAAACTCACCCTTCAACTCTAAGCTGATGAAAGTACGAGTGTCCGTATACTTTTGGCCGGGAATGTACACTCCGCGCCAAAAGTTATCGACAGGGTGCGTCCCGGGCTGTATCTCAGCGAGATCTACGAATACAAAAACACTGTTTAGATATGACCTGCGCACTACTGCCAGGAGCACGGTACATGTGTTAACATCTGCGACTTCGACGCCCTTGCCAGGGCTGGTATACAACCGACCGCATTTTCGACCGCGTCAAAAATATCGCCAGTAGCCAGACCATACAAAAATCAAGATAAAAGAATGATTGTCAAAATTGAACTGTGGCGGCGTTCTTCGCACCAGCACTGGGCTGTGGCGGCGTTCTTCGCACCAGCACTGCTCCACCACGAGTCAGCAATTTGCCAACTGCATGACAAGCAAGCCAAGAGTGTATGCGGAGGAGCGGGGCCGGATCAAGGGCCTCCACGAGGCACAGTTGTCCACCAGCGGGATTGCGCGTCGAGTCGGGCGCTCCAGGGACACCGTCAAACGCGTCGCGAATAACGCCAAGGCTGGCAAGCGAACTGATCGACCCCCACGAACGTCGGACCGTGAGCTGCGCAGGATTGTGCGCACAGCTGCAGGTGGCGAGCTCAGCACCGCTCAGCTGAAAGAGCAGCTTGGCCTGCAGGCCTCCCTCCGGACCGTACAGCGAATTCTCGGTCGCGTCGACTGGCTTGATTACAGCAAGATGGACAACACGTTAGATCTGACG
>LGTU01001881.1:0-10566 GCA_001314425.1 Phytophthora pluvialis | reverse complement strand
TGGGGCTACAGTACTGTGGACGCTGCTGTCCATCAGCGTCCAAGCAAGCCGATTTTTATTCTAAGAAGGTACTGCAACCAACAAGGCTTCTAACGTTATATGGATAGTAGGGCACAAGATGGAAATTCTTCACGTCGCTTGTTGATGTTTTCTTACACAGAGATGCTTATCATTCAAATCTAAGCTACACGTAGGCAAGTAGCATTGAATAAGCATTGGTTGCGATGCTTACTGTTTCCAGCATACCATGCACGGAAGAAAAGTGACCAGCCTTCATCTAATAGTATCATGATGATAATTTACCATCCTTGGCCTCCTCCTACACACAGAAATAGATGGAACCTTCCTCACAAGGACCGTAAAACAGCATACTGCTGGGGGGGGGGTCTTCCACAGGCGAGCTTCTACACGGAGCTGTTCTGCATGGCCAGCTCGAGATAGTGCGCTTGCTGTAATATTATGGAGTAAATGCGATTGGAATGAGCACCACGCACAGTAGCTTCTTATCGTGGATACACCTATATTACGGCTCTCCTTGTTCAGGTGGGTGCCATAGTGGACGGAAAACGCGACAGCCTTACCCCTCTCTGTCGGGAGGATAGTTGCAGATCGTACAGCTCCTCTAGGAAAATGGTGTCATTGTAAATGTGGTGGATGTGAAAATCAAACGATGAATCCTGCATACAGGGAAAATTGGACGGCTTCTTCTAGACAAACACTGCCAATGACTCATTGGTAAGCAACTGCAGTTTAAACTACCCGTTTTGGGATGCAGGTACGAAGAATGGCAAGTTCTTCAGGAGCACGAAGCTGCCGAATCGAGCACGAACAAAGATGACGGATCATCAAACAGCCTCATGCCAGGCAAGACAAGCCCGATTGGGCCACTCCGAATCGTGAAGTTCGAAGCGATCATGAACCCATTCGGCCTGGTTCCGTAGGGTAAATTTACAGATGACGGTGGCTCGGCAATTGTGTCGTTGTCAAGCCGGTTACTGTAGAAATTGAGAAAGAAAGGAGCATCTTCCATCGTAGAAGAGGAAGACGCTGGCAGCAAATGAGAGTACCCGATATTGTACCGTTTTCGGCGTTTGTGACGAAAGGTTCCACCAACTTCGACGTGTAGAACGGAAAACTGCTGGACTACGTGTACTACATGTAAACTCACGTGGAAAGTCGGTCACTAGAAAAGGCGATTCGGTGACAAAACTTAAAAAATGAAAAAAAAAATGAAATGTACATCTCGTTGTCTTCTAGTTGCGCTGCACCGCAGCAATCTCCCAATGACAGAATGACTTTATTGATTGTGCAATTCACTGCGTCACGAGCTTCTACCTTTCATGCAAAACTCCTTGAACAATGCTCGACAATTCGACTCTAGGCCGACGGCCAGGACGCGATGGTTGCACTTAACAGCACGACGAGGTTGCAGCTGGCCTTCACCATTCATATCACATACCATTGTCCCAGCAGTAGCCTTGAAGATTAAGCTTCAGCCCACCGCCGCACTGCACGACGTGGTCACAGTGTATTTCCCGACACGGCAGTGAGCTTCTTGCTGTATCGCTGTGCGATTTCATCGATGCCGGGTATATCATTGTACGACCGCATAAGGTATGCCGGTGTCTGCTTCTCTACTACCCATTTGTTGAACATGTCATTCTCCAAGTTTACGGCCAGTTTCTCCGTACTTGGATCCTTCTTCGCCGCATTGAAAATCGGCAGTAGATCCATGTCCCTGTAGTTAGCCCGGATGGCATCGATCATAGTCGTTTTCTTGTCGGGGTAGCGCTGGTTGAAGTCATTCAGGTACTTGGCCCATAGTTTGAATTTCGGACTGGCCAACGTCTTCTCACCTGCTTTGTTGAGGTTCAGCAAGTTGAATGCATTCTTAGGAGGATTCTTCCACCATTCAAGCCATTCCTTCATCCACGCCCTCTCAACCATTTTAGCGAGGTCCACAGTGCTTGGATCTTGCATTCCCTTTTTGATCATCGATTCGATACCGGCAAACGCGTAATTACGATGAAGTGTCATGAGCCAGGATTGCTGGTGCGTCGGGTTCCCCTTGTTGAATACCTTCGCGTAGTTCAGCCACGTACTGAAGAGAGGGTTCCCGAGAACGTTACTCTTTGCGTCGCTAAGCCCTATCGCTGCAAAAACCTTTTCGGGGGATTCCTTACGCGCAAAAACGCTCTGAATTTTCTCCGTCTGCATTTTTGTTGCAGCGCTTTCCATGCTGGGGAACTTCTTGGCTGCTTCGAAGATCTGGGTAAGAGGTCTGTTGCTGAAGCGACCCTCTAACGCCGAGAACAACGAAGACGCCTTGCCGGGGTTTTTCGTCTCGATGGCATTCATGTACGAGACCCACGTGTTGAGGAGCGGATTGTGGGAGAAGTCGCTTTTTGTTTGGTAAAGCTTCAGTAGCTCGAAGACGTCGTCGGTGGATTTCCCGCTGCCGAGCCACATTTCCAGCTGCGAAGACTCCAATTTCGTGGCCATCGTCTTCGTTGCACCCTCTGACTTCGCCGCAACGATCATCGCTGCTACTTGCTAGTCGTCGAATTTCCGCGTGAGCGTCTCAACCACTGTTATCTTCGTGTAGGGGTACCTTGTATTGTAAGCATCCACGTACTTCGCCCAAGCGATCACGAGCGGGTTCTCTAAAAACGATTTTGTTGCTGTGCTCAGTCCGAGTTCGACAAAAGCGTCGTCTGGTGTTTGTCGGCTTGTTAGCCAGAATTGGACCAGGTCATCCTCCACCTGGGTGGCGATGCTCTTGGATCCTGCCACACCCTTCGCTGACTCGGTCACTAGGAGTAGATCTTCATAGTCGAAGTATTTCTTCAGCGTCGGGATCATCGACAACGGCTCTTCAGGATTTTTGGCGGTCACCTCGTCCACGTACTTGACCCAAGCGGTAAATTTTAGATTGCGGAAAACGCGCTTCCCTGCCTCGTCAAGCGGGAACTGACGATAGTGGCCGAGCGCATCCCTCATCGCCTTGTCAAGTTTGAACAGATGAAAAACCTCGTCAGGATCTTTTCGAGTGGCTACCCAGTGCTGCATTTGCTCCGCTTCCAATTTCGTGGCGAGGCTCTTAGTTCTCGAGATGTCCTTGGCCCTTTCGATCATCTTATACAGAGCATTATCACCGTACTTAGCTGTCAGTGTTGAAACCACGGACACTCCTTTGTTGGAGGTCCAGTACTGAACTGGTCTTCGTTGAACAACGAGGATCCAGCCTTGGTGAGGTGCATGCGCGTGAACACCGTATCGGCAGACTTCCCCTTGGCGAGCCAACTCTGAAGCTGCTCTGGAGTCACTTTCGAAGACGTGACGAAGCTCTTGAACTTTTCGACGGCAGGCACGGAAAACCCCACTCTCTCTTCCTCGTCACCATCGGCATCTCTGTTAGTTCTTAAAGCCCTCGTGGCAGCGACGGAAGTCGCGCTCGCAGAATCGAACCGAGCTCTGCTGAAAACGTCGGAGACTGCTGCCACTGATGCTTCCACGTGAATTCGTGCGCTGGTGACGAGGACAAATAAACCTACCACGAACATGCAGTGGAAGTGCATCGTCTCGTCGACTTGGGGACTTGAGGACTGAAGAGCGAGATGCCAAAGGACATTCTCAAGGAATTGAAACCGTACAGAAATAAGCCCCAAACTTCCGCACTACACAGTTACCAGCACATTGACATGACACTGCAAGGGGCACACTATTACTTCCTCTGGCTCATAAACATCTCAACAAACGTAATCAAGGGCGACTAATTTTGTCAAATCAGCTGCGTTTCGCACTCTAATTGGACTAAAAGAAAGCTGGCGATCTCAGCTTTGTAACCATATAAACATTATATCACAACTCGTTCTGGGTCCTCCATCATTCGTTTCAGAAGACAGCGCCTCATGCCACTGACTTTCGGAAAATCCGCCACGAGCTCACTTTCACTCTGCAGATGCCTCCAACACTATGCAACCGAACCTGATTGACGATGAGCGCCGCTAGATCATCGACGAGATGTTGGAGCGCAGTGTTGACGGTGTACTGCCTCGAAGTAGACGTACTGTAGTCTATTTCAAACTGGGCGTTTGTAGCATAAAAGGACGAAGCGCCAAGTTTGAGATGTCCAGGAATGCCCGTTTTGAGCCGTGAAAATGGCCTGGGAGAGCTCGTGTTGAAGGCCCCACCAACAGATATGTTACTGCTGTAGTCCCTCATGCACGCGATGCAGTGTTGCAGCCTTCACAAGTGGTTCACACCTCTGAAAAAGCCATATCACATGGCAATCGCAGCAGTAACGTTGTCGCACAGCCTACACTCGAAGGAATCTAGGCTGTGTTTTCCAACGTCCTTTAGAAACACTGTTTACTTTGACACACAGAAATTTACGAACTACACAGTACCACCTCTCCTGTCTCGGTGAAGAGACCACCAGCGAAAACATAGAAAAGAGCAAAAGGCTGTTACAAACCGCCCCAGCAAGATGGACGATGCCTTAACAACTCTCTCGTGTTTCTCCTCCCAAGGCAAGTGTTCCATGCCAGAAATGGCTCCCGAAGTACGAGATCGATCTTGGCCTGCACCCATTTAACTACCGAGACGGCGAGGTTGTAAAAGGCTCTGTAAGTTCTGTGACGTGTTCGGTCAAGAGGAAGAAGACCAAAACCCGCTCACGTTTGGATTGCTTGTGAGCTCGAAGACGCAACAGAAAAAAGTGTTAGCAATTCATCGAGAGCTACAGGAAGCAGAGTGACTTCCGTCAACGCGTTGACGAGCAGACATATCTTCCACTTGAAGCTGCCTGGAAAAGGCCAACGCGGGCGGAGTCTTATATCTACTAACCGCTTCTGTGTTGGACTAGCAAGTATTGCGCCTGGAATCCACACCGTGGAGGGCGATTTCAGCACACTAANGCGTTTGCAACTTCGGTTGCGCGCACCGTAGCAGGTATCGGCCGGTTTTCCAACCCAAGCCCATACAAAAACCAAGTGAGCGTTGCAAACAGACACAGTGTTGCGGTAGCATATATGCGACTAGCCGAGCTCCACCGCTCGCGGCGGTAGTGCATGGTTTGTTGGTGACGCTAAGCGGGTTTTGCTTCGGCTCCGGTAAGGATGGGCAGTCTCTTACCGGAGCCGCTAGATAGGTTTCACTGATGCTGGACGATCGTTCTCCGCTACGCCGGCCAAGCGCAGCGTATTCGTGCCCTAGATGAAATTGTTGTAAGGTGTACACGTAACTGACGGCACGCGCAGTAGGACTGTAGTGCCAGTGAAGCTTGGTTTCGACTGCCGAGGAAGGCCAGACACAAGAACACTAACACGATGTTGCTTTCCCACAGGAAGAATGGAGTTGAGGGGGAGAAAACCTCGACAACCCCCTCTTGGTTAAACTATACTAAATACTAATACTAACCTCAGTATGACCGTGAGTCAGGTTCAACCACGGTAGTTCTCGGACAAAGGTTCTCGAACAGCGGAGCTCGACCTGCAACTACTAGCTCCGACACTCCCACTTCGAGGTCCGCCACGCTACCTTACTTGGCACTGTCGTCCATCAAAGGCAACGGCACCACATTCAAGCGCTCGCGCAGTTTGCAGAACTGCGTCGCTCCAAGCGGCTTCGTGAAAATATCAGCTAGCATATCCGTTGTAGGACAGTAGCGTACATCGAAATCTCCACATTCATACAGATCTCTCATCTTGTGATACTTCAAGTCAATGTCCTTGATCTTGTAGTTGCCCTTCGTGGCCAGGATCACCTTGATCGTTGACTTGTTGTCTTGATACAACACAGTCGGGTGGCGCCGGCGGAGGTTCAATTCTTCGCAGAGATTGTTCGTCCAAATAATCATTACAGAACACCCAGCGGCAGCAATAAACTCAGTACTGCAGGTGTCATCGTGGGTAATAGACTGCTTGTGACTCTTGTGTGCGTAAGTGCATCCATTCATCTGGCACAAAACCCGTGATCGATCTGCGATCATCCTTCTCACTACCAAGATCAGCATCAGCGTAAGCCGTAAAATGCAAATCAGGGCCTGTGGGTTTCTTCCATAACAGTCCATAATCTCGAGTGCCTTGTAGATAGCGTAGCACTCGCTTAGCCATCACAAAATGCTCCTTGGTATACTTGCTCATGTATTTGCCAAGGGTTCTCACTGCATTAGCGATCTCGGGACGTGTACCTACTGAAGACTACCCACCAACTCGCGGTATGGTATGTTAGGGTCATTAACCCCGGGTTCGTCTTCACCAACAGGTTCTGGTAGATCTCCCACAGCTTGCGGAGTAGCCACAGGCCGACAATCTTCCATGCCAAAGCGCTTTAACATTTTGTCAATGTAGCCACGTTGCGACATCCACAGAGTCTCACCAGGAATGTAGGAAACCTGCATGTGCAGTAGATCCGTTACAGGGCCCAGGTCTTTAATCTGGAACTTGGCTCGAAGTTCACACAGAACCAGCTCAATGTTCTCATCGGTTCCAACGATAACCAAATCGTCCACATAAACCGCTACAAATATCGGCTGCCACCCACCGAGCGAGTGTAGATGCCGCCGTCCATCTTGGTCCGATGAAAGCCACACTTCCTCAGATATTTGTCAAGCGTTTGATACCATATCATTGGCGCCTGCTTGAGTCCGTATAAGCTGCGCAACAGCCTACGCACGCGACCAGTGCCGTCATCGAAATACTCATAAAGATCTCGACATCATCATCAATAGGTCCATTCAAGAACGCGGTTACAAAGTCCACATGACGAGCGCTCAGCCCCAAGTGGAGGGCCAACAGCAGGATAAACTTCACTGCTTCATGGGCGACAACTGGAGAGTAAGTCTCCCAGTAGTTCACACCACACTTCTGCTGACAACCCTTAATTGTAATTCGGGTGCGATGGCGAACCACGTTGCCATGCGCATCTCGCTTCCTCACAAAGACCCACTTACTGGAGAGAACCTTCTTGTCGTTGGGTCGCTCAACCAGTTCCAAAGTGTTGTTCCTCATCAGGTCTTTGTACTCCTTTTCGGGAGCTTCGATCCATTTCCCAGCATCAGGCGCAGCCAATGCCTCCTGCACAGTCTGAGGCTCCATTAGAGTATTCACGGCCTCAATCACCAGCCTAGCAGGGAGATCAACTTCAAAGTCCCGGTACTTTGGGTTTGGTCGTCGAATTCTAGTCGAACGTCGAAAAGACTCAGCAGTATCGCTCGGCTCCCCTTCGTCTTCATCGCTCCCACTGTCGCTAAGCGCATCAGTGACTTCACTCCTCGGAGTTCCAGCATCACCGGAAGCAATAGGAACTGACATATTTTCCTTGAGATCATCATCTTCTTCTTCAGCAGCATCAGCGAGGTCAACCTCACCGCCAACCACTCTTCCCCCCACCGAAGGTGAAGTTCCTCGCGATATCGCAGGCTGCTGACCATCAATAGGATAGCTGTTAGGCACATCCTGTAGGTCTTGGACATCCTGATCGACATCAGCCTCAGCACGTACAATACGCGGAGGGTTAACCCCACACACCAACGTCCGATCTCCCACCGCAGCAGGAGGAGTAACCTCAGGACCACTCAACGGAACTGTCGCAGGCGCACCCGCGCAAACCGGAGTCTCCACTTCAGCGTGAAAAGCAGCGGCTGCATCACCGTTGCAACGGCGGCGCTTCGAAGGGTGTTGATCATCAGAGGTCAATGCACCATTTTCATTCGTCACTCCAGTCACAGGAAAACATACAAAAGGGATCACTGTAGGCAGAGCACGCGCACGCCCTTTGCCATAGCGATTAGCAAGCAACTGATCCACATAGCTTCGGTCAACAGTCCACCCTTCGTGAAGCTCCACTGACCGAACCTCTTGTATATTGCCAGTAGTCATGGTCAACACACGAAAACTATCCGAGTGCTTGGTGAATCCCATAAATAAACCAGCCTTACCAGGATTTTCTAGATTACTCTTGCGAAGCTTCTTCGGCGTGAACACGAATACCACACAGCCCCAAGTCCGCAACTTAGAGACATCAGGCCGCTCACCAAAGCGCCTGAAGTACGGTGTCTCACCGTTCAGAGTTCGTTGCCGAAATGTTTCTCACTTCAACCGCAAAACTAAACGCCTCTCCCCACAAAAGGTCCGGCATGTTCACAGTCGTCAAGATGCAACGCACTTGAGCAGCAACGATACCATTCATCCTCTCCACCAGTCCATTTTCCTCTGGCCTGTATGCATTTGTCCAGGTATACTCGATTCCATGACCAGTGAGATAGGTCGTCAATAGGTCGTCATCTCCTTGTTGAGAAGTCCACGCCCTTGGTCAGAGTTGAAGACCTCAATCTTATGGCCCTGAGCCAGCAGCCACTTCAACTGAGCCAGCACCACGTCCGAGGCATCTTCCTTTCTTATCACCAAGAAGCCCCACAAATAGCGGCTCATCTTGGACTAGCTGAAAGTGTGAGTACCCATCAAACGTCACAATGCCCATGTAGCACATGTCTGACATGATCTTCTGGTACGGTTGGACGGCACGGCGAGTCTTCGTTTTCTTATATGACATCCTAGTCATCTTCGCCGACCTACAGCTCCAACATGGAGTGTCAACTCATCCCAACAGCCACTTGTTGACGGGCCATCTGCTTCAGTGCAGGCAGATTCAAGTGAGCGAATCGAAGATGCCAACGCACCAGAGAATCAGCGTCACCACGCCCAGCTTCAGCACCACCACACTTACGACCACTTGTAACAGCACATTCAGCATCACCAGTAACACGGGAGTCTGTACGCCTTGCATAAAAGGCAAATATACTGCTTTATTTTGGATTACTCACAAGAGGCGAGCATACCTGCCAGAGGTTGGCAGAATGACCAATAGTAATTATCACTTACTGGGAAGCTGAACACTAGTGATAACTACAGCACCGGCATGATAGCTCCTCCCGTGCAGGCGTCCCCAGTGTCCATGGCTTCCGCGCAGAGCCAGGGGCGACAAGATGTCCTCGTCCTAGCTGTGAGCGACGTCGAGCAACCCCAAGGTTCCTCCCTCCCTGCCTCGTACCAGGTACTGGTCGGTCGCCACGACAGCGATACTCTCCGTACCCTCAGCGATCTCAAGCACGCCGTCGAGCGTCGGAGAATTGTGAGTTGACACCAACTGCTCAGTGGTATGAACACGAAGCCGCGCAAGACAATGTTTACGATGCCCAGGACTCCATCTTCCCACGAGCCAGCGCCCCGCAGAACGATACTCAGCAAGGGTGTGCTTCGCCCGCACTATACTACGGAAGTCACCTAGGAAGGAAGCCTCGCTGACATTGTGTTTTCCATGGCAACTTCCAGTGCAGCATGCGAAAGAGCTAGGAGCTTCCTGAACAACACACTTCAAGAAGCGTAATTGCCTCAATGCGGAGAAGGTTGACGGTCTCGGCTACATTTACATCAACGGCGGCATGCTAAATGGAAACACGATTGATTTTGCGCTGGTGCCGGCACATCCGGAATCGGAAGTGGCGGATCCCGATGTCCTTGAGAATGCAGCTTGAATCTATTTGTTTTCTTGCCGCAACCTCGCTGAACATCACTCGGGCGTAGTTAGATAGAAGCCGTATTCGTGTTGATTGATAAGTTTAAGATTAATTATGTGCATTATGTGTCTGCATTGTTGCTTTGTTTGCGTGCGCCGGCGTCGACTTCATAGGCTGTAGATCGAATGGAGCTTTCATTGGGCTTGATTAAATTGGAGCAAGTTCGGAAATGCTCCGAACAATTTCCAAATATCGGAATTGTTCCAAATATGTTCCGATCCTGCTACTAATTGCAATGGCAACGCGACTGCTTAAGTTTCTAGTGCTGATAGAGAAAATGAGCACGAAGGAGAATGCACCTGACATATGAACACTGTTGCGATTGACACTTCGCAGCCTGCCTGATCGGATCCCTACCGCGGCACGTGCCTGCTGTGGTGTTGTTGCTGGAGGCACGCACAAGTGCGTGCCTAGTGTGGATCCTGTGATGTGATTGGTTGATCCACTCGATTCGTCGGCTCTGATTGGCTGATATAAGGGCAAGTTGAAGTTGCCCTTGTGCATGCGATTTGCAGCCGGATTGCGCTTTTGCTTTTGCACCCCTGCTTGAGCGCGATGGAGTTAGAGGCTTAAACTTGTGCGATTGTTGGTAAGGCATAGGTGGATAGGGTCATATATGTAGCGAGGCCTGATTCTAACTCAATCACTTTCAAATTCGGCATCTTCGACTCACATCGACTACCAAGCCTCATTCGCTATTGACTATTGATACTCTCAATTGGTTGTGAGCCCAAGCTACGCGGAGGCCATCAAGCTCGTGGAAGACAACTACTTCCACTGGGAGTTCAACATGCGGATGAAGCTCATGCGCAAGGGACTGCTGGCCCACATCGTCAAGGCTGAGTTCGACCCCCTGAGTGATCGCTCCACGGTACAGTGGAAGACGGATGATTTGAAGACCCTTGGTGTGATCGCTGGAGACGTGAGTCTCACATACCAAGTATACATCCGTGGAGCGAAGACGGCTGCTGGTGCGTGGAGCATGC
>LGTU01001877.1:0-12808 GCA_001314425.1 Phytophthora pluvialis | reverse complement strand
CACAACTTGGCACCATCAAGGTGACTCTCCTCGTCCATCAAACCTTCCAATATCACTGATATCTCGTTCGAGGCCGAGTTACCGTCGCGACCGAGAACCCGACTCAAAATCGACTGTTCGACGACTTTAATGTCGCTTGAACTCCACTCACTGTTGCTGAATTCGACATGCTCCAACAGCATAGCCACCATCGGAGCCACAACATCCACTGCAGCAGGCACCACCACAACTTGGTGCCCACCGGACTGAATGGTCAGACGGTCGTTGTCCACAGTCACAACTTGGCCGAAGTGAACGTGCTCGGCTGTCTTGATGGAGACAGGGCGTCGAAGGATCGAAGTTTTTCCTGCCCGGATTACTTCGCTTGCACGGACCACGTGTTCTTCAGCCACGCATCGATCAACAGTTCCCTCGACTCCTTTCAAGCTGCGAAATGCGCCACCTTGTCCGATTCAAGCTGTACAACTTCCGCATAGAACGGGAGCTCGGCATCTGTGTCCACCAATTCAGTGGGTAAGATGGAGGAACGAACGGCTAGTGAGGCGCACCATTATCCGGAGTGCTGGAAGCTGGAAGCGGAAGCAGGAGGGCTTAAGCTGCAGAAGGAAAATCTGAAACTAACGCTACGACTGCCACGGGANGTGGGCTTAAGCTGCAGAAGGAAAATCTGAAACTAACGCTACGACTGCCACGGGATCTCTCTATACCTATTCCTGGAGCTTCTACGTTGGTTTCATCTCGGCTTCCTCTCCTCAAAAGTTATTTTCTCCTTCCATAGAAAATATCCATTTCGTCAGCAGCACCGATTTTGATGCAGGAAGGCGTGCAGCAGCAAGTCCGATTTTTTTTCTTCTCGTTATCGCACACGATCGCGCACCATTACCCAAGGCGAAGCCGCACGGCTGGGAAGGGTTATGCAGCAAGCCTACAGAGGGCTAAGAGCGTGCTGGCATCCTAACAGTGACAGGGGCCCGTGCGCGTCGGGCATCGATGGAGCGGTTGGACCGACTCAAGCTGCAGAGGACTGTGGGCCACTGAGCGCAGGGACTAGCACAGGCGTAGAGGGGGAAGGGGGGCGTTCGCGGGCGGTGGCGGCAACGCGCGTATCGTCCTCCTTCAGATCGACTGAGGAAGTCCGTGTACAGCCTGCTGAGGTTGGCACCACGACGCCATCAGCTACCGTATGCACGGCACCGCGATTTAAGCACGCATTAGGAGAGGCTGCAGACGCCTTGTGCATGCCGTCTGTGTGGCGAGTATACTGTTTATGTTTGGAGCCAGCAATACGCTCGACACGGTGGCATGCGGTAAGCGCCGCTACAACGCGCTTTCCAAACAAGAGCTCGCGGCGCCAACCCCCAGGTGTGGGTTCGATCAGCGTGGTGATTGACTAGCTCACGACTGGCAATCCGCGGCGGTGATGGCCATTCGCGTGATACGAAGAGAACAATTGCTGGCAAGATCGCTCTCAAGATCGCGGCGTCCAGAGAAAAAAAATCCTCCTTGCTGCCAAAACCTGAAAGGGGGGTCAATTTCGCTGTACTTGATTGGGCAAAATAATTCTCAGCTGGAGCCAAAAAAAAAAGTTTCTACTTGCTGCTGCACAATTGACAACCCCTATTGCAAGCCCAATGAATTATTCGTCGATAACCATCCCCAGAGTATTCGGTAATCACGAAATGATGCCGTCAGTCTTAGGCCCAAGAACTAAGTGAACACATCATGGACAGACTATGGGTACCTTTGTCCATAAAGCTCGGTCTTGGTGTGTCCCAGCTCTTAGACTACCATTTCAAAGCGCTAGACCGAGCGACACCGATGCGTTTCTTCTTTCAAGAAGTTTCATATTTTCAAAATTCCGCTCAATCCGTCTTCTTCCTACAAGTTCGTGCTCGACAGGTTCGTGATGTGTTGGGCCATAGAGTATTAATTAAGCTGCAGAGTAAAAATTAGTTCGGAAAGCCGGCGTGATCACTAACTTTATGCTGATAGTATAATTCCTTGCCTCTGGAATTCACATGTCAAGCCGAGCAACAACCGCATGTACTGTAAAAGGCCAGCAGAACCCCCCTCACGTTCCTGCTGAAAACCACAGGATTGACACACCAAGCAAGTAACATACGACATCAGCACACGTGAATGCCTCAATAACAGCGCACTAAATAACGAGAAAACAAAAAATCAGAAGTTGTAGACCATGCAAAGGTCAAGAGAAGAGGGTAGACAGAGAGTTTGATGATGAAACTTTGAGAGATGCCACGTAGGCACGTACGTAACTTCCTGTTAATACTGTTCAGAGATAGTGGAGATTGTGAGGGTCGTAGCAATACGTTTTGTGCAACATCACTGAATTAGACAAACAAGAATGGTTATTAGAGTTCGACGCTACATGGTGCAAGTAACACAATAATATAATATTAAAAACATCACTGAACTGGCAGCTTCAATACATTTTCCGACCCCACGTGCACTCAAACTTTATCGTCTTGCTTGGTGCCTAGGACTCGCGCGCTTCTTGAGCAAAACAACCTAGCCGATCTTGCGGTTCACCCACACCGTCAAATGTTGCATGCCATGTTCCATAAATACTAAATGTACTAACATTTGCAAATTGGTTGTTAGTTCGAGTAGTACTTCGAAGTATACAGCAAATCAAACTAACGAAAAATGGTGGAAGTAGGCTCTTTTCATGGTACACCTTGAAGCCGTGATCTAGGTTGCTAGCCGATACGAGCTCAGGAGTCAACTACTTCGATTCAGAGCAAGCTTGCTGCGATCCAACCTCATTTCACAGTTGCAAGGCGTTTACCTCTGCTTCACGCCTCTCCAACACCAAGATTCAGCTGTAGCTCAACTTAATGCTTCTTTGAAGTTCTACAAGAAACCCAGAAGCCTTCAGCACTGCTTTTAGCGCTGGCTGTATTTGTTCGCATCATATTGGACCGATTCCCGCAGCTAAAATTCGACAGATTCTCCGTCTAAAAGCTTGCGGACAGATTTCGTACAGCCCGCAGGCTGGAAGCTGTACAAATGTCTAGACTTCAGACAGATTTCCGCAATCGCCTCTGCATTGAAGTGACCTCCACTCACATAGACTAATTGAAGCTGAAAATCACTCTTCGATTTCCTCTTGGCGTGGCATTAGTAAGAACAGCGGCAAAGGTAAGGCCGCACCGAGGCGCGGAGCCAACTCAGCCACGAGTGACGTGGGACGACAGGCGTAAAACGTGTCAGCAGCTCTAGGACCGTCGCTGGGAGCAAGCCAAACTGGACTGCCAAGAAGAAAGCAGTCGCAAAGGACGGGGGCAAGTCCGTAGCTAAAGGAGACGGCGTCGTGTCCTCATGCGCAGACGCACTCCAATGACCTCCCGTAGCGTGGGTTTGGTGGGAGGCCGTCTATCTCGAGAGCGCTCCTGCCACGTTGACGAGACCTGCGGATGCATTCGTCCTCAGTTGCCATAGCGAGGCTATGCCATATTATTTGAAGCTTGTCGTCTTCGTAGATCACGCGCGTGGTCATTGTGTGCTTCAGAGTACTGACACAACAAGAGGATACTCTCAGCGTTTAACCTCTATTTAGACAGCCTATATATCTGTCGAGCTGGCAAAAACCAGTATTGTCTAAAAGAGGCCGTTTTATACTCCTATGTACGGAATCTGTACGCAAATCTGTCCGACAGAGTCTGCGGGAATCGGTCCATTACGTAAAGCAAGGTTGGAAGGATGGAGGAGAAATATGCGTTCACCGAATGTTTCGTCGGCGCTGATGAAGCCATGGATATGGCCCAGTGATCTGCCTGCGCTAAGCCTGGGCATCACATTTGTTTGAATACAATTCACGAGGGCGAGCTGTCCGTGCGAGTGTGCTCAGAGGCGTGTCGGGATACTATGGGCTTATTGTAGAAACACACACTAGCTTGAAACCCGCGTCTGCTTCACATGAGGCAAACACCAGCAAAGAGGGAGGTTCCAGTGATGCACAAGCCAAGGGCAAGAAGAGAGACAACACTAGCTCGAAAAACAAGGGTAGATCTAGCGTCAAATCCAATAGCAGGACCCAACAGAAGATTCTCCGCAAAGTTCAGATCAACGCCAGCAAGAAAATCAACACCAAGAAGAACAATCAACATCGGAGGAAAAGCAAGGCTACAACAAGTTACGACTGGGACGATAGTGCCAGCAACAACTCCCCAGCAAACCCAAACATTAATCAAGACAAGGGGAGTGCCACAGATGTGCATCTGCCACAGCGGTATCACGTCTTCATCATCCTCTGCGGATCGAAATCGCTTCATCGGAGACCATGACAGTTTCGGGTGCGCACAAGTCCGCCTTCGATGTTGAAGTTTCCCTTTTGTTTCCTATGTGGGATTCCGCACTGGATCTGTACGTGTTTTTGGTACGTGTTTTCGCTTGACGGCTTTGTGATTCTCGTCCAAATTTTGGCCGCTCTCGAGCCATTTGTCAAACAGAGCATATCGCCGGACTGATTTGATTGAACAAAAGCTTTCACTGAGCCGAGGCCCAGCCCGCATTCCGCACCCAACCAAGGTAATGTGCTAGCGATGACTTCGCCATGATAGGAGCCTGTGTTCTTATCGTGTCTGCATGCAGTTTGCAGGAGTAGAGTAGTGAAGGAGGTGTGCGCTGGTGCCAGCCGATCTGGGTCCGGGGTGACGAGGGCGGCCACTCTGCCGTGGACGCCCAGTAGCGGGTTGAAGAGCAGCACAAGGACAAGCTGGTTTGACGATGTCGTGACGCTCGTCGTCCTCAACGCCAACGATAGACAGTAGACTACGGCTTACGCCTTGGAGGGGTAGAGTGGGCAGAACAGGAGTTGGATGGGCATCTACAAGCCTGTGTTGACGCAGATTTTGTCAATCGTATCGATGACCGCATGTCTGTTGCTGGTTATTTAACCAGCTTTTGTGGAAATACAATCTCTTGGAGCAATCAGACTGAGAAGACAGTTGCATTACACACAACAGAAGCAGAGTGTATGGCGTTGAGCTTAGTCGTGCAGGAGGTAGTTCATCTACGCCAGATGCTCAAAGAACTACAGATGAAGCAGAAGGAACCATCCGATGTTTTTGTGGATAATGAAGGTGCCAAGAAGCTCGCAAAGAATCCCGCAATCCACAATCGCACAAAGCATATTGATGTGAGACATCATTTCGTGCGGGAACGTGTGGAGTTGAAAGGAATTAACCCCTGTAGCTTCAAAATGGCTCCTTCCCAGGCAACTGCCAGTCGATTCGCCATGAAGACGATTGTGAGTGTGTGATCACCAGAGCATACACAATGCTCTAAGCCTCATTGATGAAGCGACGCACCCGGTGCTAACCCGGTTCGTCAGTCGCATTTCCTGTGACTAGCTCTCGCAGGATGGACTGGCGGAGAATGTCCTGGCCAAACCACGCATTGGCGGGAACGTCCGCGATGAGCACCACTTAGGTGTGCGCCTGATGAAAAGAAAGTAATACCGCACATTTGGGCCCGGTGTCTGTGCATGTCAAGAAAGTCGGGGGATCGGGAGCTCTAGCCGTCTGTTGACATATGCCCCCATCGCCTTTTTTTCATTGTCGGTCATTGCACGCAGCGCCGGCTCAGCGCGTAGCCGTGGAGGTGGTATACAGCCTCTTAATCTCTGCTCTGGGCAGTTGGCCGGTTGCCTCTGCTCGCCCAAGCGTCTCTCGTACCCCCAACCACCCATGCAGGCCGGCTGGCGGGATGCTCGCGTCGGTCGTTCTGCGTGGTCATCGAACTTGCCGCTTTCCTGTCTACCCCGTCCTGGGTACACAGCGCCGTCCGTTGGGTGTTATGCGTCTCGCCAGTACCGTGGGGTCAGGGGGACGCGGGGTGCGGGCCGCCCTCGGCGGGTCTTCCCCGCCGCTCATTGGTAATCGTAGGTTACTCGCTCTGCCGTGTTTCAAACCCTCCTTCTCTCCTCCGGGGGAATTGCCAAGTGTGCAACGGCTTTCGCCGTGTGCATCGCGCCGATCAAGTCCAGCATGGCGTTGTGCAGCGATTGCTACACGGCGTCCATACAGCCCAGCCCGGCTCGTGTGCACGAACGACGAGTGAGTTAGTGCCCATCCGAAGTTCACCAGGTCGTCCTCGTCCACCAGAATCGGCAGCACAATATTACAGACGGACAAGTTAATGTCCTTGCGTTCGCCCAGAGTGTCAGTGTTGTTGGCACCAGGGCCGGAGTCAGGCTAAATTGCAGGCGGTGCAACCTAGGTTTGGTTATCGGACTAGCGTTCTCGCTCGAGTTCATAGGGGCCTTTGCTACAGAAAGCTACTACTCCAACCTATCGGGTGAAGGTTTCAGACTCCAATCGAGGGGGGGTCGGTGTTGTATGTACAGGTTTCCCCGGCAAATCTACAAAGGTGGGATCAATAAAGTCTGCGAAGTAAACAAGCTTTGCAGATAGGCAAATGTACTATTGTACCAATCATCCTGCACGTCCGTGTACTAATTGTGCGAGGTATAAAGCCGGTCACAGTTGTAGATTTGCCGGGGAATCCCATAGCTCCGGACCAAGCCCGGGCCTGATTGGCACACGTCCGCATATCATACCCTTGGTTACCTTCAGCACCGCACAATGTGTTTGTTAGAAATTTTTTATCCGCGATGGGTGGGGATATTTCAACCGGATATCGGTATGGCAAAGTGTACGGCCGGTATCAATCTACCCTATGCTCCGGTACCAGTATCACGACAGTTGCACTGTGAATACTGGCGTGCGTGGCCATAAGAAGGACAGAATTTTAATCCTAACCGTAAGATATGATTCCAGATATTTAGAGAAATCGTCGAGTGGCTCAGCACAACCGAAAGAGGGGGGAAAGTGAAGAAGCGTGCGTCGGCTGCGCTCAGGATGGCGCTACAGCGCGACGGCAAGACACCTCAACCACAGGACGTGGTGCGTTGAAACGCTCTATGACTATGTTCGTATGTCATATGAGTTTCTTCATGTCCATTCATTCTCTGATATAGCCCCCAGATAGCGATCCATCTCCCACACAGCCAGCCACTGCGGCCATTCGGCAGGGAGAAGATGCATCGGCAGACAGCGACCCGCCCCCCACGCAGCCGTCCACTGTGGACATCCGACCAGGAGAAGACGCGTCGGCAGACAGCGACCCGCCCCCCACGCAGACGACCAGCACAGCCACTCCGCACACAGACGCAGTCTGCGACCTGTCGCACCAGTTGCCGACCAGCACGGCCATTCAACAAAAGAAGGCAAGGGTGGCGCCGGCATCCAAGCTGAATCGCGCCAGTCTAAAGCACGGTGTTACCGCTGAGGGTAGAGCGACGAAACAAGGACCTTACAAGAAGCGCATGGCTTTGGACAGGCCAGTATGCAGGCGGCGGACAGTTCCAGCGAGGCGTACGTGTCGGAGGAGGAGGCGTACAAGCAAAACACCGACGGAGGAGATGACTACTACGAAGGCGACGACGACGGTACTTCGCTGATGTTTGCGCAGAAGGAAGCGTCGGCGGATCTAGCTGATCTCTTGGATGTTGCTGTTGCCGAGGCACATCACAGCATTGTACCGGACAAGAAGGGCTCCGGTACAGCATTCGCCTAAGCCATACCGGATCAATTTGAGAATGCACGTGAAAAGGAGGATGGCATAGAATTTGTTGATGGTGAAGAAGCCACCAGTGGAGAGGATGCAGCAATTGCTGCGCTTGAGGCGTCACGCGGCCGTGTGGTAGAGGACGGGGAATTCATGCTTGGCTTCGGACGCGTTTTCGACAGCTGGGATCGTTTCTTTTCGGCGTTGACGAGCCACAGCACTAGGACTTGGCGGCTGCTGCCGAAGCGGACATCATACAGCATGCAATTACGGAACAAGAAGCTGGTGGAACGCGGTGTTCTCGCTAACTCTCCTCAGTTGCTACCTGAAAGCTTTCCGTATTACTCGGTCACGCTCATTTGCACTCACGGGATCGATCATCCGAAAAAGGGCAAGTGCAAGCGTCGACGACGAATCATCCGTTACTTGGCGTGCGGAGCGAAGGTGAAGGCCCTATCTCGGCGTGATGTCAATGGTGTTTGGAAGGTTTACGTATCGTGGGAGGGAGCGCACAATCACCTTCGCAGCGAGGAGCTGTTCAGGTACTACTCGGAGAATCGACGAATCACTGATCCTGATATGCTGCTCCGTGTCAGCTCGATGAAGAAAGCAGGGGCTTCCGCGAAAGGCATTTTACAGCACCTGCGCGAGGAAATCGGTAAGGTTAAGTTGCTGCTCTGCTCAACTTCATGATGGTCACCCCACTGTGTGATGTTGCTTGCTGTTAGGTAAACGAATGGAGCTGCGCGACGTTCGCAACTGGGTCGCGTCACTGAAGTGTGAGCGCAGTGGAGGGAAGACCGACGAGGAGCGAACCGTTGGGCTACTAAAAGAGTTCTGTAAATCTGTCGGCAATCCTGCTGCCGTGTCGGAGAACAACTCATCGGGGCTTTTCATGCGGTGTGCTTCCAGACAGCGAGCCAGAAGCGACTGTTCAAGGCATTCCCAGAGGTAGCCCTGATGGACACTACGCACGGAACGAATAAGAACCACTACAAGTTGTTCAGCATTGTCGTGGACGACATTTTTGGGAAGGTAAATTCGTTTGGTACACTATTTGGTACCAAAAATAGTTATTGTACCGGAAAACACCTAACGCGTTGTGTGTGACTTGCTGCAGGGCCAATACGTGCAGCACTCACTTGTGGAGAGCGAAACAATGGACAACTTGTCGTTCTGTTTGGCAGAGTTCAAAGAATCCAACCCGGCATGGGTTAACATTCGCGTTATTGTGANGTGGCAGAGTTCAAAGAATCCAACCCGGCATGGGTTAACATTCGCGTTATTGTGACAGACAAGGATTTCAAGGAGAAGGGCGTGCCAGCTGAGGCCGTTCCTGACGCTCGGCAACTGCTTTGCCAATTTCACGTGATCGAGTACCTCCGGAAACAAGTACTCTCCTATTGCTGCATTCATGAGCGTTAGTGGGTAACTCTAACGTGTCCGTGTCTATAATCAATAGGTTGGGAGCCGGTGCAAATGTGAACCCGACGAAAAGAAGGAGATTATAAGCGCACTGCAGTTGATGATGAAGGTCGAGAGTGCTAGGGCGTACTCCGCGTACCGAGAAGACATGTTGCGATCGCTTGGATACGACAAGAACGACCCTTTCTTCAAATACTTTGAGGCCAACTGGGAGACATGCAAACAAGAGTGGGTTAACTATCTTCGGGATAGCGTGCCACACCTCAACAATCACACCAATAATTGGGTCGAAAATGGCTGGGGGAAGATCAAGCAAGTGGTGGAACGAGAAGATCCAATTGACGAGTTGATCAGCACTCTGGTCATGCTGCAAGAGTGGTCACAGGAGCGTTATTTGAAGGAGTTCCGGAGCTTGGGGACCCGCCAAACACCGATTACTGAAGACGCCGCTGACCCAGAGCTCCTAACATTGGCGGTGCAGCTGATCCCCCCATGCGTATCGACTTGTGCGAGACCAGAACAAGTTTGCATGTAGTGCGGATGCGCAGTACTCGATGAAGATCGACGGCACGAGAGCAGAGCTGCGCGCGGAAAACGACGAAGACGACCATCCCCTGAACGTTGTGAATACAACAGTATGTGGCTTTTGTATGATTTGGTTGGTCCGGTATCGTTTGGGATATCCGGTATCAATTAAAATGTCCTATTGGGTTTATCCGGTGCTGATTTGTAAGATATCGCTAAGATTGCTTCGTGTGTGTGTCATATAGACATTCCAGTGCAACTGCACCTTCATGCGGACGCTATTGCTGCCGTGCAGACACGTAATCTTCTTCCGCTTCCATAAGCTTTACGAGTCCGCTATCCCCCCCCCCACCGAAGTTCTACACCGCGCGATGGTCACTGTTATCTCCCACAAACGACATTTCAATTGGTCACATTGACGTTCATGGCACGCTCCGCATCGTCAAAAGGATTGAGAATCCAGGCCGATCGCTGACAAGAGGCCAAAAATATAGCGAGGCGCGTGTTGTATGCCAGCAGCGTCAAGGTATCATGGCAGACCAAAGTGCAGCGGACTTTAAGTCCACTTGTCCGCTCCTCCAGGCTGTTCAGAAGCTCTGTGGGGCTGGCGACGTGCGAAAGCATGCAGATGCTATGGCAGCGATTGAGAATCAGGCGATAGAGAGCAAGCCGAAGAAACAACGGCAGCGGGCAAGACTGCAGGATAAACCGAACAATCACACGCTGGAGGAAGACACGGCGTTAGCGACTCCGAATATCAAGCTGGAGGGAGAGCAGCCCAAACCAACCAAACTGAGATTCTCAACAGCTACGAAAAAAACCAGGCTGTACGACGCAAAGAAAACAAGGCCAAGAAGGTGCAAACTCTGCAGCGCACCCAGCGCCGCGCTAAGCTACTCGCACGAGGCCTGTCGATGACACTGCCAAAGCTGGCAGAGGTTGGGTTGCTCCTATCGCATCAATACTGCTTCGCGTATGCTGCTAAAATGGTACGTGCAGAGTATGTTATGTGTTTATAGCTTAGTGTATATGACATTGTTGTTGCAGGTTGAGCTTCTTGCGATGAAGCAGGTGGCCATACCAGCACAACACACCATACAGAGAATGAATGTGGGGCAGCCACTTCCTGAAGCTACGGGCATACTACCCAGAGAAACGTGCACAGCTGCAATTGCAGAGATGGATATGAAAGCGGCCGGTGAAGAAGGCAACGCGGTGTATCTAGCCCGGTGGGACGAGTTCGGGTACGCAACGGTGGAGCAGCTTCAAACTATGGTTTTGGTGATCAACGCGAGGGAGGCGATGCCGAAAGTCCAGGAGACATTGCAGTGGATTGAGAAGTTGTAGATGCCAAGTTCCGGCGTGGTGGCACCTTTCGACGACTGTGTTTCGTTTCCTTAGGTTCGTACAAATTTGGTACCAAGTTGTCTGGTTCGGTACCAAATTATTTTTATGACACCGGATATATTGTATTGTTGGTGCAGCTTTTGTTCGAGGATACCGTGGAAAACGTGATGTTGAACAAGTACTCCATCGCGGGCGAAGAGATTGAGGGAGTACGCCTCCTCGAGTTTCGTTCGACAGAGTGGCTGGAATCGACGTGCGTGTGTGCAGGATTAATTACGTTGGCGCGACGATACGTGTCGGATGGTGTTGGCTTTTTCTCCCCAGACTGGTACCCATTCTCAGACTTGCTAAGGCAGCAGAAGGCAGCGGCAACGCACGTAGCCTTCCACGAGAGTATACAGCGCCAGATTGGTATCGTAAACGCGGGTGGATTCCATTGGATGGCTTTCATCATTGACTTGACACATAAACAAGCTAGCTGCACGATATTCGACCCACAGCAGGAAGACGTAAGATACGATGAACTGGAACATGCCGTGAGCAAAGTCATTGTCCCCCAACTGTATGGACAACCTGAGGTAGAGTTTGTCCGCTGGACGAAGTGCAAACAAGAAGACGGGCACTCGTGTGGCGTGTGGTGCCTGTTTTTTATGGAGTCAATGATAACCAGCCACAAGTGGAGCAACGCGTGCTATGAATTGGAGCAGTACTATCGCCTACGATATCTACGCTTGTGTGCACACGATTCAGAGGGTGAGGGCGCTTAGGACAGATAAAACTAGCAATGGGTATCAATACATCTTTGCATTTCAGTGTTGAACCTTGAAGTCTGCTCGTGTTGAACTGTTTGATGCGATTATAAGATTAAAACTTTTCATACAACACGTCCACAATCTGGTACAACACACTCTCTCTCGCACAAGCCACGCTTTTTCTGAATTTAGACATTGTCTTTGGGTAAACTACCTGCGGATCACAAGGATACTATATTCGTCATTTAGAAACACATGTCTTTTAATCTTTATCGAAATTCATATGATTGTTTATGATAGGGTTAGGAAGGTCTTGCATAAAAAAAAATGTTCAGTGGATGTATCACCGTTAGGGATGGTTTTGGACTAGTTCAGAACAGTTCAAAACACTTCGGAAAACGTCCAAAATTCCATCCAAAATTCAAAAGTATCCCAAACTGTTGGAAGGCATATTTTAATATGCCCTCCAACATATTAAAATACATTCTCAACTGGAGGTCCGGAGTTTTAGACACTTTCGGAAGTAGCGGATACCCGAACGCTCCATTGCACGAACTCTCCGTCGGCGATCCACGCACGCGTGGAACTACCTGCTATGTACCCGATGAAAATGGCGTTAACTCCCGTGGCCCCGCCCCGATCGAGGGAGCTTATTTGCGAAGCTCCAGCACGATAGAGGCTATAGCGAGGGCCGTCGCAACGCTGGCGATCGCAATATAACCGTTCCTGAGCGTGGTATACGCGTAGGGGTCCGTGATAACTCTAATGACAAGCTAGAAGGCTGGGTCGGGGCATGGTCAGCACTGTCCGGTACTGGCATATCGATGGCTTCGATGGGCAGGAGGGAATTCTCTTAGCGACAGCTAAGTGCCAGCAGCATTTCGTGTTAGACCATTGGTTTCAAACAACTCGGTATAGTTTAGTATGAAGNAGTTGAGTATTCACAGAGTACCGGTATTACTGTATTGAAACAGACGGGCGATTTTCGATCAGTTTTCATTTCATTGTATAAAAGGAATGAAACAGGACGGTTTCGTACTCGACGATTTTTTTTTTTATTGCAGTGGGATGCAGTTATTGCATTGTGAATGTAGGCGCGCGGCATCTCTGGGGCTGCGCTGTAGCAGTGTGTGCGCGCCGCCACGTTCGTGAAAGGCGAGAGGACG
>LGTU01001876.1:0-10006 GCA_001314425.1 Phytophthora pluvialis | reverse complement strand
CTATTTTGA
This sequence comes from Phytophthora pluvialis, assembly GCA_001314425.1. Taxonomy (NCBI): domain Eukaryota; phylum Oomycota; class Peronosporomycetes; order Peronosporales; family Peronosporaceae; genus Phytophthora; species Phytophthora pluvialis. The sequence goes on along the minus strand of LGTU01001876.1, from coordinate 9,997 downwards.
CCAACCAGCGATGGGGAAATTCACAGGCGTCAGTGCCGACAACTCTTGACTTGCCCGTTGCTTGGGATTGCCGATCGGTGTAGGGCTCTTCTCCTGTGGTGATTTACTACACCACAACAGTCTAACTAACAGGAAACTCGTATGGTGAGTGGCTGAATCACGTTTATTTGCACAGTGTACGTGCAACCTCTCGGTCATGATAAATTTTGATCCAAAGTTGACCCACAACACTGGTCCACCCCTTTTGATCCCTTTTAGACCCCCCAAAAAGGGTTGACCCAAATTTGACCTGCGCAGCGGTTGACCCATTAAAAAGGTATCGGATCCACAATGGGAGCATTGCTGCGACGGGAAGTTTCGGTCCCGGCACCATGGTGTGGTAGCTGCGAATTACCGTGATTCTGCAGATCACCGTTCGCAGCGAGATAGATCGGGCGCTTATCACTTTCCGGTTCCGATCCACTGGCTTCCGAATGTCAGACTCGCTGAGGTCTTCCGTCGAGCGTATCGCTCAAACCACGCGAGCAGGTTTCAACGGACCCGGGTGATGCGGTGGTGCTGCCTTCTGGCGGGATTTGCATGATCCGACTGCTGCCTTGTCTTGACGAGTCTCAGCGCTCTGACGCGCACTTAGCGTATCTTCAAGAGCTACTGCGACGGTCAGCCTCATCACCGCCAGCTGATCAGCCAGCTCACGATTATTCAACGTCTCAACGAAGTTCGCGAGAGTTCCGTGAACTATTCTGGATCGCGAGCTTCGCCCGTATGACTAAATGATTAGTGGTCGTACTGTTTATGTTATGTTATAAAAGATTATATACTCTAAAGGGCGATTTCGCGCCGAGTTATGTAAAAGGCCTTAAAGGGCGATATTTGCGCCCTTGGTTCGCGAAAGGGTTACTATGTTTTCATGGTTTTGGTGCATCCCGCATAAGTGGTTTGGTTACTCTTCATACAGCTTTCCAATGAACACCATTTATTCATGGTTGAGTACTGAACATTACTTTCCCCTATAAAATGCATTGATCACTTCCATATACTCGGCGCGGTTGAGCTAGTTGCTTGTCGATCGTTCATTGCAACGACACTCTTCGTTTCATCACGTCTTGTAATTTCGACAGGTATATATTGCGATCATGGAGATTTATTTAACGAAGCACGGTTCGTGGCGTTTGTGATCTCCATTGGAACATCCAAACCGATCACAGCTTCCACCACATTTAAAAGTTGGCACTGCTAGAATGTGATCTACGGATGGGGGCATTGCTGCATCTTCTCCGTAGGCTGCAACATCGTTGCACGCACCGCAGAACACAATTAGCGCAGCCTCAACCTCCATTTCAGCTTCCATCGAGAATGGCCCTTGTCGATGCAGGTCTAACGACCTCTTCAACTTCGACTCTATTTAGCTCAAATCGGAATGACCACCACAGTAGTCACCATATTTACCGAGATGAACCAATTGGTTTAACAAATGATCCATTGCGTATTCGTGTTAACTTACAAGGAGCAGGAAAACACGAAGCCGAAATCGGATGAGCACGGGTCGAGTCTGGGAGGCCAAGTCTAGGGCTAAGCACGGGGGTCGAGTACGGGGCGGGGTCGAGCGCAGTGTCAGACATGGCGTCCGAGCTGGGCGAGTCCGGGCGAGTCTGGGATTGAGCATGGGGCGTCACGTCCATTAGTTATGTAGTGTAGACCACACAGTTTTATTGAATCCAAGACGCCGATGGTCAAATTCTCCATTGATCCAATTACGATTTTCTCATTTTCCCATAACCGCTGTGCCATTGTCCCCCTCCTCGTAAAACTGCGGTAGTCGCTCGCGGAGCTTAACCCTTTCGTGGTAAAAGGATACATTTGCAAAACGCGGTACAACAACAACAGCTAAAGAGCGCAATTTGCCCCCTATAGCTGTGGAGCCGTTTAAGCTATCATGTTTTGTTTTTGACTATTTTTAATCAAATCGTAATGATGTTGATAGGGGGGGGTTAGGTTCTTCATGCTGCTTGCAAATCACTAACCCTTTTGTGAGACACTTGTATAAACTATAGTCTAGAATTCTAAGTCATTTCATTTTAAAAGGGCTCGAAACTCGCCCTTAACGAATTCACGGTACTCCATTTGCATATCTCTTGTAACATATCAACTTTACTGATTTGCAAGAGGTACCTGATACATGTTAACTTGGTGTTAATGTGCCTAAATGATTGGTAATAGTACCGTTTATAATCTGTTATAAAGACGGTGTATACTAACTTAAACTTGTGCAAAAGGATGCATGTTTCGCCCTTTATGAGGGCAACTTCGTACCGTGTTTTGGAAAAGGTCTTAAAGAGCGGGAAATGCGCCCTTGTACCGCGAAAGGGTTAAAACAAAATGTGCCACATGTTGCCTTCCGAAAGATAAATGTTTCACGTCGCCGGTATCATTGGGGTTTTAGGTCATAACCAGGGGGTCCCGTCTTGCCCTTCTGGATCTCTCGCTTCTATCTAATGCACGCCACTCACTCCACCCATTCAAATCTATAGACGTATGCCATTAGCAGATCATCTTCCGTACAGAAAGGCACATGCACTTCTTGCTTCGCACCATGATGCAAACCAGCTTCCAGGATTGGGAGGACAAGCAACTTGTGCAGAGTGCACTTCAGTTCGAGATCGGCATCCGCGGTCAAACTTAAAACAACGCGACGGGGGGGGGGGGGGGGNGGGGGGTTGTCCAGTCGAATTTTCATGATCACATTCGGTGCATAGATAATCCACTAACTTCAATGCATTGAAGCGTTACAGGTTGCTTTCCGCAAGATTTGCAACAGTCCACAGCTAGCCAATCAGGGGTCAAATGTCCGAGTTTAGACCAATCACAACTCAGTGTAGTTGAACACTGAATTGTATTGCCAATATCAGCTGGATCATTCTGAAACTTTAATCAATAGCACCAGTCACCGTGCGTAGGAAATCATCGTCATTTAAGCCATTTGCGTATGCTAGCTGTAGTTGTGGCACATCCTCGCTCGTCGTCTTCAAAGGTTCCCAGGAGTCCTCAATGATTTCAAGACCCAACCACTTTACCTTCACCTCGTACGCCTTCGTGTCGGATACTTTGCGGACGCAATAGCAAGTACTCGAGCTCTTCGCAGGCATACACAATCGGATAGCATTCCTTCTCAATTACGCTCCAAGTGAGCGCCGATCCCGTACCCCCCCCCCCTCATGCACACAAGCGTGATGAATCTGACACATTCGGTTTCCAGTGTTCCACTCGAGAGACAACTAAACTCCAGACGGAGGTTGAAGTATCACTCAATAGACATAGCTGCTTCGTCTGGTCCTGGTAGATCAACATCGCCGAATGGCTGAACGGGTCCTTCAACGCTTCGATTGTCTCCAGTTCTGTAATCGTCTTCACTGTACCCTCCAAAACCTGGTCAAGCCGTTCCTGTAGTGGACGTAAAACACGAGCGTAGTCCACGCGTCCAGCACACATCCAACTGCTAGCGCACAGCAGTTGCTGCAACTCGGCGGCACTCGTTGGCGGAGTCATCTCCCTCAACGCTTCGATGCATCTCGGATCATGATCAATTCCGTCTTTGTTAATAATGCGACCGCACCACAGAACTTCCGTAAGAAACAATGAACACTTCTTGGGATTCAGGATAAAACCATATTCGTCTAACTTCTGTAGTACAGCGTCAATTGCCTCCAGTAACTCACCTGCTGTCTCCGCAGAAACAAGAAGGTCGCCTATCCAGACGATGATACATTTCCCGACCAAATCTATCAGAATCATCTGCATCGTCGACTGAAAATACAACGCTGCGTCCGTACTTCGCTCCGGCACACGCATAGGTGTAAATACCCCCTTGTCTGTCATATATGATATGTACTCGCGACAGCTCTCATGCAGTGGGAGGGGAGACGCTGCTATCACCGAATTTAGAATTCAGATTTGGTGTGAATCGTGTCAAATCTTGTGGATGTTTTGTGGATCAGAAAAAGCTGGTTTTGGTGGTTCAGGTTCAACTTTGGGGATGAAATGAAGATAAATACAGTGGTGTTGCCCACACTACAGGAGGTCCTGAATTTTGAAAATTTGAGATGCGCGCTTGCGCTGACTGACTGGCAGTCGTGAATCCCTCCCTTTGGACTTGAAAGCAAGAGTGAAGGCCTCCACACATACATGGCCCGCACGGCTGGAACGGTACACAAGCGGCTTCCGCTCTCTTGGTTTACGAGCCTCTCTATCACTATGCTACTTGTCAGCAGGACAAACCTCAGCGCCCTCAGGATCCAGGGGATGGAACAGTGACACATTCGCAGCGTTCCAGCGCGGAGTTGGCGCGTATTCGGGCGCGCGAGGCGCATCACTAGCTGGGAGATGATCCAGCTGTCAACCAGACCCCCCCCCCCCCCCCCCGTTAGATGTGCGCGATCGCGGCGACCTGGAGGCGCGCCACGCGGAGAAGATTGCGCATTCACGGACGCGCGATCGGGCTGCACGACTTTGTGCGGCTGGAACGACGAACGTGACTTGCAATGTCGCCGCGACGCTGAGGAATGAGGGTGGAGCGAAGGCAGGGCCGCACAACAGCTCAGATAAGAGATCCAATCGGTGGGAAAAGCGCAGTCTTCGCGAAATGTTCAGTATCGGTTCTGATTCTGATTCCGATTCCATCGACAGCGCACTGAACGAAGTCATCACGGCGTTTGACAGCGCGGACCAGGGTTCGTCGTCACCGGGTAGTGATGACTCTGACTACAATGACGAAGCCCCAGCTGCGCTTGCCGACGTTGATGAAGAGGATGGAAGTGCCGAACAAGGCGACGGCGTGCAAGAAGACGTTGATGAAGAGGATGCCGCTGCCAGCGACGAAGGAGACGAAACTGGATCCAGGGAGGTGGACGAAAGCAATGGCGACGGCGAGGACGAGAGCAGCGATGAGACTGAGGCTGTTGAGTATAGGTCCACAGAAAACACACCGAATTTTACCGAAGTTCACAAACCAAGTCCGCCTTTCGCATCTCGAAAGCGGTATATGTCTGGTTCTACGGCTTCAAGACCACCTTCGATTCCTGGCAAGCGTTTCACGAGGCTTTCGAAGATTTTCAAGTCCAGAAATTCCAGCAGTTTTCCAAGCGCACGAGTACGTCGGTTGGATTGCGGAACAAGCAGATTCTTCGGACAGCCAAGGCCACATTGGACGCAGGAAAGAAGGCGAGGATGGAAGCCGTCTTGATTCCAAAAGTATGGGGTATCTACTCCAAGACTATGTTATGCACGCGTGGGCAGCCGTACAAGCCAAAGGGCAAAGGGGATCGTAACCATGGCAACGTGCGCGACACAAAGTGCAAGGCGAGGGTGACCTTGCGGGTGACTGCCAGTATTAGCGGTACTTGGTATTTGCGTGTGAACGACTCAAGCAATCACAATCACAAGCTGACCAGGCATGTCTGGGAAACTTGCGCGGAGAATAGGACTGTCAAGGATACACAGTTGGTCAAGGCGGTGGGTGTTCTGCACAAGGCTGGTGCGAAAGCACAAGGATTTCTGCAATATCTCCGAAAACAGACTGGTAAGTTTGGTGTATTTATGGTATAAATTGGTATGTGCTGACTCACTTGTTGTTGTGTTCTTCGTGTTAATCCACAGTAAAGAAAATAATTCTGCGAGACGTCCATAACATGGTGCAGAGACACAAAACCGCTGAGCATGCGGAGCTCGGATAGTTCGCAAGACGAGTGAGTTTCCTACAAACGAGGCAATATTCCGCACCTGACGAACAACACCAACAACCGGATCGAGTCAAAGTGGGGAAAAATCAAGTACGTCATCAACGACTCCTTCAAGATTGACCAGCTTCTATCTACATGCATTACGCTTCAAGAATACGCTGAGGAGCAATACCTCTCTGAGTACCACCGGATCGGGAGTCGCCCTTCACGCGAAAGCGATGATCCAGAGCTGACTCTACTTGCGATGCACCTGAGTCCTTTCGCGTTCGACTTGATCTCGAAGCAGTACGCGTGAGCTACAGGCCCTGACGCAGACTACGAAATGGAGCTTGGTACCCCCGGGAAAGCTACTGTCACGAGCCCAAGAGCAGGAGTTGCGCATGAGGTAGACACGTGGGTAAGGCATTTGGTTTCGTATTTGTTTTGTAGTTTTGGTGTCCTGTATTTGGTACGTGTACTAACGCATTTGCTTTGGTGTGCAGGCGAGTACGTGCGACTGCATTTTCACGAAGATCTGCTTACTGCCATGCAGCCATGTGATGTACGTCAGGAGCACCAACAACTGAGTGAGTCTATTTCATACGAAAGCCATGGTGGATGCACTCGTGCTGCCGTGTGTAGAGGTGGAGGGAGCGATATCAGTTAGACCGTTTAACGTCGGGCAAGGCGTTCATGTGATCAAGGCAATCCCACAACTGACCAAAGTGCAAGAAGGTATCGACGCAATCAGGAAAGCCCACAATATTGACTTACTTGTGCACTGGACGGACTATGGGTACGCAACGTTCGACCAACTCGATGCAATGGCAAGCCTCATCGAAGCGCGCAACCGCTTCAAGCTAGCGATGTGCATGACTAAGTGGATCAACCACGTGGAATGGCGTGTTGGTGATGTCCGCGCCGCATTTACGAACACACTCAACGTCAATAAGGTGCTGCCTCACGAAATCCTCAGCAAAACTACGCTGATTCTGACCAAACTTGTATTGTGCTGCTTTGTAGAACGAATACGTGAGCTACGTCGAAACACTCAATCTCGCGATGAATCAAATACCAGGAGAGATCGTTGCAGGATACCGGCTACTGGGTTTCCGAGAGAACCTGTGGCTTCATACACCAACGATTCTAGCTTCGATCATGGTGTTGCGCAGTGAATATCCGGACACGGGGGTTCATTAACCCCAGCTACCATGACTTCGCTTTGCCTGATCAAAAGCGACGCATTGCTGAAGGATTCGGCGCAAGCGACCCGCGGTACAAACGTGTAGTTGGGGTGTTCACCGTAGGTTTTCACTGGGTGGCCTTCCTTATCAACAAGTAGAGCGCTGTTTGCTACATGTTTGATCCTCTCCAGTCCGAAGACAACTACGCGGTAATCGAGAAAAGTGTGCGCGGTGTGATTGAGGGTATCATACAAATTAATGGCATGCTGACGTACGAGAAGGTTGAGTGGTGCACCCAACAAGTCAACAGCTCGTGCGGTGTATGGTGCATTGCAATACTGGAAATGTTGCTAAGTGAGTCGGCGTGGGATGACAGCATGTACACGCTTGTGCCCTACTTGCATATGCGTTTCCAGTATAAAGCTATAGCTTTCGTCATGGGAGGAGGCGGCTAAAGAAGGATAACTTCAACACGAATACATGTGCATGTTGGTTTCGGCTTTAGTTTTGGTGCGACCAAATTCAGTGTACCAAAATTACACAAGAAATCCACTTACCGAAATTACACAGGATTTGGTTCGTAATGCTCGTGAAAATCTTCTAAGTCCCACGATTCCCAAGTCTAGACTTGGTACGACAAGATTGACACAACATCGTGTAAGATTGGCACAACATCTTGTGGACACATGCATTACATGATATAAATTGCACACACCAATCGAAGATAATGACATTTACCCTATTGTACTGGCAGAAAATGAAGGGGCTAGTACGTGTAGACCCAAGACGGTGTCAATTTTGAAAAACCCTGGTACAACATTTAGATATGTGGTAAAACCGCTCATATTGATTGTGATTCCGGTGTTAAAAAAGGTGAAATCGCAGCCGTTTTAATGCTACAGGTGTGAAAAAAAGGTGTCTCGGATGCCGTTTAATTGGGGAAACAGTTCTTTGAACGGGAGATTCCTATTGGCCAAACATCGTGGATAGTACACAGCATATTTCAAAACAGACATAAAGTAAAAAAATGCATTTTTGCTTGTTGTGTTAAATAACCAGTCGAACTAAAGCCTATAAAATAAAAGAGGTATAATTCAGCGTCGTCTCCTTCGCCGGTGTTACAAAGCTCGTTCGCGTCTACAAGCTCACACTCTTCTAGTGCCGCCAAATATATCCTCTCGAACCTCAACAATCGCTTGTAGTACTTGCACCAATGCTTAGACTTGATACGCACAAATTCTACGGTCNGTCAGCTTCGCAGAGAGATCAGCTAGGTTATCAGCGGGGCGTCGGGCAATTCTGTTTTTGACGCGCGCCCATACCATTTCAATGGGCTGCAGCTCAGGGTGGTACGGGGGCGTGTACAGCAGACATGATGGTGATCTTTCGCGATCCGATGAGCAACGTATGTAGGCTTAGTCTTGTGTGCCACGACAAGCCCCAGCAGTTGAGGTATGAACCACATAGGATCAAAATCAATTTCTACAACATCAGAGAAAGATAAATTCGATCAGCTCCAGAACATGATGGTTAATACAGTCTGCTCCCTATTTCTAAACAGCCACGGTCGTATATCTGCTTTAAGAGTTCGTCTCGTTGGAGCAGGATACTCTTGTCTTTTGTGGTAGCTTGCGACGTCCATATCGACGACACAGTTTCCATACTGCTTTAGCGTCACACACAGCTGTGTAAACCATTTTTCAAATAGGTCGGCATCAAAGTTGCCATTGTAGTCATCATCACCCCCATCGCCAGGCTTTTTAGTCGAGCTCCAATGGACGAGAGAGCCGGGTACAAACTCGGCCTGCATGATGTTACCGCAGTTATAACTCGTCGATCTCGAAGTCGGCTACCTCGGCGAGGGTCACTGGATTATCGCTGGTACTGCTCCTGCCTCTCGCCTAGCTCCGGGTCCGTGCTGCTCAAGTCGTAGCGTGTGAAGCACGTGAAGCACCCAGCATGCGTCAGACTCGCGACGTCGTTTTCTACCATTATGGCTCGGTTCAATGCTGGAAGAGGATCATCGCTTGTCGGTCCTCGGATAAGTTGGAGAAAGTCGACGGCAAGTCTTGTGTGGTCGCGACTCCTTCCTGACTTGATGGGCTTCGTGCGATGATGTATGTGTTTGATACGTCCCATCCGTGCCAGCAAATTCTCGCCGAGTTTCCTAAAACTCCAATTTTCGTGTCTGGGCGAGCTATTGACGATGCTAGTCAACGGCTAGATTCCAAGCGAGCTGCCTCGTCTAAGGAGTTCCTAGACATTCTGTGCGACGCCTGGGCGAGGTTCCTTGGTGATAGTCGGGATGTCGATGAGACTGCTGAAGAAGACACGCGCACCAAGATTTTCGTGGCCCTCTGGGAGCGTGGTCATTGGCTGGTCGACTGCAGCGTGGTCATGGGTCTACATCCCGATCTCAATCCCGATCTGTCCGTTGAGGAACTCGCCAAGCTCCTTGCGCTCTGGTACGAGTACAGTGCTGGTCGAAAGCGTCGTGGTGACTTACTTCGGTTGATCGTGAAGCTCATGGAGAAGGCTCTTCACGATGCTGTGACTACTAGCTCAGCTAGTGGTCCCGCTCCACGTCTCGATCCGGAATTTTATTTCGATCCAACGGTGCCTATGTCTGCTCAGGTGAACCAGCCATGGTTCCCTTCGAGCACTGACTGGCTCGCTGAGCTTGCTGAGCTGGACCTCGCTGAGCCTTGGCGCGTGTGGTGGCTCACCAAGCCCGCCGAGCACCCTTACAACACCTGCTTTCGCCCGCGCAATCCGGAGTTCCCGCCGTTTGTTCCAGAGGGCTTCTCGCGGGGTGAGGTCGAGCTGGACATTGTGGACGACGTCAATCTCAACGAGGTTGCTCCGCCCTCGGTCGACGCAGCCGCTCCACCGCCTGCGAACCGCGCTGGAATCCGCATTTTTGAAGACATCTTCGACGAGGAGCAACTCGACGAGGCTCCGTCTTCGCCTACCAATTCTGCTGGTCGTACTACCAAAGTGTAGGTCCGCTTTCCTGGTGGCTCGTCAGGTTGATCTCGCCCAGCCGCTGAGTTTTCTTTCTGTTTCTCCATAATCAGTAATTAATCCATTTCGTTATAT
>LGTU01001854.1:0-13305 GCA_001314425.1 Phytophthora pluvialis | reverse complement strand
CAGACCACGCCACTCGTCCAGGTTCTTCGTGTTTAGACTATTCTGATGAGGTCTTAAACGCATCAATCGGTCTCGTTTCGATGTTGCACGAGGATTGAACGCTCTGAGCACGTCAGAGATTCAGGATTTGAGTGCCATAATATGATTTGAGCGCCCTGTCATCCGTCCTGACATTGCCGTGATCGTCAAATAGTGTCCGTCTAAATTCGGTGGTAGGGTCAAAGTGAGTTTCCGACACCGATACTCACTGTGCAGCGGGGCTGCGTAGCGTAGTGCGTCAGAGGAAGACGTATTACTCTCCGAGTCTTAGCTTGTGGTTCTCCGAATCCCTGAGTCTCCGCAGAGGCCTTAGATCACTCTAGTATTACTAACTAGAGACTCAAAGAGTCGGTATTCCTAACCCAAGGTAAATACACTCTTTGATGCTAAAACTGAACTGTTATTGCTTTCTTTATCTGCGGCAAAGCCGCANTGTTAATAGAAGTGGTACCAAGTACCCCTTCCGTCAAGGTGGCACGTAGTGTGGCTACATTTCGTGCGACCTTCGTGTAACCCCGTTACATGGTTAGAAGGACAAAGTGAAGGTCGTCAACGACAAAACAAAAAAAATAACGGGGAGGCCAGGTTCAATGTGTTGCTGGAAACCCACCGCTCGAACGGCAAGAAATCGTCGAGGACTTTTGATACCTCTGATGAGTATTCTGAGACGACGCAGCTTCGGACCGGCCGTGAGTGAACGTGCTCGGGAGAAGGCAAATAAAATGCTGGTGTCGAAGGAGAAGCATGCGGCTGAAGAGAACTCTGGGAAGCTGATATCGTCAATTCTCTCCAAGTTTGCAAAAACGGCGCGGTTCGGCTCCAGCCTCGAAACCGCGCAGTGAATCACCCTTTGACGGTGATTGGTCAATATGCAGCCACTCAGACGCAGACTGTCCTTGAAGTGACATCAGTGCGCACTGAACATGGAGGACGCGGTAACGCGGCAACACGCGCATGCCAACACCGTCTACCACTGCCAGTACGCGCACATCAAGCTCGGATACTCAAGAAGTCACCTCGCTCATGTATTCAACAAGTCAGAACACACGATTGGCAATTGGTTGCGGACATACAATAAGACCGGAGACTTTCAACGCGCCAGAACCACAAGAGAGCGCAAATACACGGAGATCCAGCGCGTGTGGTTATTTAACTACTATGAGCAACATCCTGCGGCAGATGCAATTGATGAAGGCGACTTGCTGGTAATGATCACTTTGGAGCACGCCGACAACTGCGTGATGAGCGTTGCGAATGGGAAGGCAGAGCAGAGCTTGTGGGAAGCCTGCAGCAGTGCTGACCGTTTTGCCCCGCTGGCTTGGAAAAGCGCGTGCGTGTCGATGTCGTTGATGGCAAAAGGTCTACCAGTCATGATCACACGGCAGAAAATGGTGGGGGAGTCAGGCAACACGAAGCCTTCATCGATGACCTTGATCTTCGTGAATGACAGGATTCAACGGGCCGTAGTAGATTTGCAACGTAGACCAGTGGTGATTGCAGAACTGCAGCATCCCACGTGAATCGGTTGAGGTTCCGCGTGAGGTGATTAGCGCCACAGCATCCGCCTGGAACGTAGCCCCCCATATGTCTTGGAGTTTATCCACAACATCTCTCAACGAGCACTCAGCGGTGGCGCCAGCACGATCAGTCTCCTCAGGTCGAATACAGGCTGCAACAAATTGATCTCGATCTTGGGCATTTGCGATCGACGATCCGTACTCGTAGATCACGAGCGTCACAGTGTGTCCACGCATTTTCGGCACTCATTGCATCCACGCCTCTTCGGGCATGGTTGAATCCACTACCATGTTTTAGCCTTAAACTGCATCATTCGATCCCATTCGGCTACATGGTGTGTTTCTACGGTCCATTCTCCGTCTGTCCTTACAGCTCTGCACTTCACTCGGCTGCTGAACTGGTTCCAGAGCTTTTGCATAATCTCGTGGAATGACCTCCCATTGAGAACAACGTCATCGAGAGTCTCAGCTGAGGTGTCACGTTGAGCAATGGTCGACTTCACTATCGGCCGCAAAAAAAGCTGGTAAAGCTGATTTTGACCCGCTGGGGCTACTGCTGCTGTCACTTGGGGTGCATCTCCTGGTAGCGATGGCGACACAATCAGTGACCCCGTAGCTGGTGCATCAGCAGCTGTTATTGGTAGGTCAACCATTCGTGCAGCTCCAGGTATGGCAGGCGTTAGCGTCCTTGGATCGACTGGCGATGTAGTTTCTGGGGTCCACTGAGAAGTATCCGCAACCGCTCGTGCTGTCGTTTGTATAGATCTTGATGACGCTTGTGTTGCCGTCGCTCACGGTGCATCGTTCGGTGTAACCGGCGGACTTGCAGGCGGACTCGCAGGCGATATAGAACGCTGTGGAGCTTGTTGTCTACAATCTCGTGCAGTTACTCGCGATACAGTCGTACGTGCATCCGGGGAGGCTTGGGAGATCGAAGGAGTGCTCGATGGTGTCGACGAACGACTACGTAACTGGTAGGGGGAGACGCGAGTAAGACTACACTGGCGCGGCGACCTCCGCGGCGTGGCTGGCATGGTGCAATGCTGGAACTGAAAGGCAACCAAAGCGGGCAACCTCTAAACAGGCATGGATTCCATTCTTTACGATGGGTGGAGCGATTGGCGTATCGGTTTGGCAGGATCGATTCAACCAATCGCTCCCGGAAATTTTGAATCGAACGCACAATACGTGCGAGGCTGTTTCGAGAGTGAAGAGGCGAAAAGAGCGTAAACCTGCCGTGAGCCAGGAATCTCCACGTAAGCCCACAGTGTACGAGATATTACGCGGAGACAACGAGAAAGTCGTGCTAAGCACTGGAAGCAAAAACAAGAAATACAACAGCGCGAGAAATAAATGGAGATGCAAGACCACAAAGAAGAATGCGCACATTCAAGCTCAACTTGCTCGATTAAAAATTGAACGCTATGAAATGCTACTGAAGCTAGCGCTCAAGGTCCCGGTGACAAACAACGACAGTAGCGGAGATAGTGGCGCCGACAGCGTAGAGATTCACGTCTAGCTTAGACGAGATACTCGCACAGGGTTGGTGGATTTAGCTCGAAGTACTTGCTGATTTGAATACCACCGTAGTAGCAGTTGTGCCAGTTCGTTAATAGCATAGCAGCATTAACAAACTTACCCTCAGGTGAAATACGAACCTTTTTCTGTTCCATAGTGCCTGGGGGGTTAATGCTTCCTTATCAAGCCTTGGTGCCTGGGGTTAATTCCGCCGGCACTATGCTCACCTTCGCGACGCAGTCCAACTTCTTCGCTAGGCCCTTGAGCGGGTCCACGGCGTTGGCCCTGGAGGAAGTGAGTTGGATCGGCAGCTCCAACCACGTCTTGGGTGGGTTCGTCCTGGCCATCGGCGCCACCTTCGCCGTGGCTTGCATCTTCTTCAAGGGTCGCAAGCTATACAATCTGGAGACGCCGCAGCGTTGGCGTGGAAGAAGAAGCAGTAGACACGTGACCTCGACGTGGAGATTTTACTTATCAATTTTACAATTGGTTCAAAGACTGCGCTGTCAAGTGTGACAACAGAACGCTGTATTTGTAAATCAGAACTGAAAGGCCAAGCGGTAATGCATTGCTAAGTAACGTATCTAGAAGCCCTAATATCGCAACAAACAAGGATGCAAGCAGGTACTGCCAGTTCGCACGGTGTACAGTAATGTGCCTCGATAGCGAACGGCTGATATGTACAAAATAATTCAGGTGTATTCATCGCTAAAGGTCTATGTCTCGTCACACAAATTGCAAATGCACTGATTTACTGCAATATGAAGTTCATGTCTGTCTTGGCGATTAAGGTCGAGCAGTGCTCGATGGTCTCAGCAGGCAGCTCGCGCCATGCCTATGTGCACCACTCAATAGCCTTAAGCGCACCAACTTTGTAGGGATTAAGTTGAATGATGAGGTCTGCAGGCTTATCTACCTGCATCTTCATGGTCATGCTTGCGCAGCGATCCTCCCTCTCGTGACTCTTGAGNCATCAAGAAGACGATTGGTGGAATACTGTCACTAAAACAATACATTACGGTAAAAGGGGTACAGATAGAGAGTGATAGCTTGCCGCAGAGTATCGGGTTTCAACCGTTCGCTATCGAGGCACATTACTGTACATATTATTTCATTTCTTATCAATTGTATGCGTCTGTGTATTCAACTAAGGCCGGGTTCTAACTGCGTGCCATCCGTGCCATGCCATATGGCACTGGATGCCTGCACCGTCGGTAGTGGATTTGACGATTGGTTCCGATGACCCGTCTGGCGTTGATGCCTTCGGGACCCCGCTCGAAGTTCACCATTTCCGCCAACTAGGAAGCCGCCACGATGACTGAGATACGATGCATCGTTTGGCAACACCGTACAAAACCAGTGACAGAGAGGTCACCCCCATGGTTTTTTTTTGCGCTCAGCAATATACCTACAACCCGTTCGCCGCGCCTGACGAGTGGGAACGTGCTCTGCATTGTGTTAGCCACTCGACGAACGCAAGGGATCACATGTATGCTCTATACCGGGACCATCCGATGGGTCAGTCGGAAGCATCGAAGAGGATGAAGAAGGTGACTCGTCAAGTTGATGAGGCAATGGATGGGACTAAATCGTGCGAGAATAAACGCACCAGCAACGACGGATGGGCGCCCATCAAAGCAGCGCAGTGCACTTCAAAAACTCTGGACGTCGACTAAAAGAGAGCAAGGGGTCTACATCGGGTCCTGGCTGATCATTGCCGGGTTACCCTTCAATACGGTGGCTACGGAAGACTTCAAGCTGCGGATTCAGCGTCTAACTGGTGACCCCAACGCAGCCATCCTGTCGGCTTTGACGTTTCGAGACTTGCTGGACGCCATCTTCGCAAAGTTCTACCGAAGGACTGCCGACTTGCTCTAGCGAGAGTTCGCAGCAGCCCACCACACTCCAGTTCTCAATCTCCATCACGATATCTGGACCACGACAAACGGGAAAACGGGGGTCTTAGGAACGTCGGCGTCCTGGATTGATGAGTCGTGGATATACCGAGAGGTCGCACTGCTTGTCATGGTAGCCAACGAGTCGCATGCATCGGCGGTCATGAAGAAGCTGATCTGTTCCAGAGTGACGGAGTTGTACGCCACCGAGATCGATGCTATGGCCCAATTTACTGTGTCGGATACAACGGCTAGTGCCCGCAAAGTGTCCAAACATTTTGAGGACTCGCTGCCAACCGACTGCACGACGCACGTGCTAAACCTGTGCCTGCAATACCCAATGGGAATGCGAGAGAACAAGGAGATCGTGTCCTTGTATGACCCGATCACGAACGCCTACAAGGAGCAACGCTACTGCACAGTTGGAGGTGTCTTCGAAGAAGGTCGCGACTTGACCAAGAGTGTGTGGGCACTTAATACCTATTTCAGCACCGATCAGCGGTGCAAGCGCCTGGAAATGTTCAGTGCTTCTTCAGCCTACCAACGATGGCCACCATGCTAGACTGCGACACTCGAGTGGCGTTCACGGTGATGCTTTTCAGCGTTCAATAGTGAACTATTCAGCATTTCAGGGGTACTTCCAGAAGTGCGAAAAGGGCGATGATCCATCGGTCTTCCAGAGTCTGAAGGATCAAGACTGGCAGTTGATGACTGAAATGGAGGCGATTGTCGGATCCATTGCTGATCTCGCGCGATTTGAAGTCAAGCGAACTGAGCTCGTTGCGTCAGAGCTGATTGTGCTACTCAAGTACACCGCGGACCGCCTGCAGTGCAAGCACTTGTTAGTGTGCGATCTCGACGCTCCGCGAACAACGACGACATCGATTGCGTCGTTTCCTCACCTCAAGGTACCGGTGGAATGCCTAAGTGACCTAGCACGCACGCATTGCACGGTTGGAAGGCCAAGTCGAGAAGAGAATCTACGGCTACCCCTAAACGGTGATGATCTTGTTAGTGGATCCCCGAACTAAGGTATCCGTCGAATCCTTCATCACACCGTCCAACCTACATGCCGATGATGCTGGTAAGAAGAAGGAAGCTACGGAGGAGGCACAAATGGTCCCGGGAAGGATCGCTGCAGGCAACCAGATGTTACTCAATGCTTATCGAGAGGTGTTTCGTGCGCTGAAAGCTACTTCTGGTAGCGCTATCCATGTCGCAGCGCCAGCCTCTTTGACGAACTTCGATTTGCTGAAGACGACAAAGTGATTTTTGGTGCTCCTGTGAAGGCAGCAACGCACTGTACCACTCCATCAACACTCAACGATCAAGCTGACAAGGTTCTACAGGAGTGGCTAGACTACACTGTTGACTGGGCGTCGGTTGCTGTGCAGTCCTCAGCGGAGAAGTCGATGACCAAGGGCGACTTTACCCGAATGCTACTCGTTCGTTGCAAAGTGTCGCATGTTGGCGTGTTTAGGCCGTCTGTGAGCAGGTGAATATACTTCACTGGTTCCGCGAGTCTGGAAGCGCGCTGTTCCCGTCCATCGCAGCTTTGGCACGCGTTTGGTTGGGGAGAAATCCATCCAATTTGTTTCAGTAACGCGTTTTCTCGACCGGAGGGTTCATCATGAGCAACTTACGAACCAGAGCCGACAACAAGCGCGCGGAGATGCAGGTGCTGCTCAGGCACAACTGAAAGGAGATCCGCCGGATGGAGTGTGTGAACGAGGATCTGGGTGTTTAGGTGGTCAAATATCTAGTTTAGATGGTCGACCGTCGACTGTTGAAACTACTCGATAACTACTGTAATACTACTACTGTAGTAATTTCAAAAGCACTACTGTTGAGTCACTGCAGTAGCTTGGAAGAAAATCAAACTCCTGTCAATCCCTGCTGCCAAGACGCCTCGCTGGTGCTATAAAAATCCGTCCACCATTCACTACTTCAACACTGCGAAGGGGTGGATGCCGGGCTGGATGAATCAGCAGTGGTTAGTGGCATTCAATGAGCGAATGCGCGCTGAAAAGAGTAGCGTTTTGCTGCTAGTTGACAATGCGTCTTCGCATTTTGAGATAGGTCTTCCTCTCACGAGCGTCGAGAAATCCCCTCCAAATACAACGACCAAGGTGCAGCCCCTGGACCAGGGAATAATTCACTGCTTTAAGAGGTATATTCTAATCCAGAAAAAGCTGTTTGCTGTAAATCACATTGGCGAATCTGTAGACAATCCATATACTGTATATATGCTCACTCCTCTGCTGTGGTGTGAAACGGCATGGTCGAAGGTAAGTCTGCCAACGAACCAGCATTATTAAAATCAGTCAGGCATAATAAACAAAGCTAGTGTGGTGTACATGCTCAACTAAACATATACTAGCATAGCTTACTGGTCGTTGCTACCATTGCAATCAACTTATACAATCCTGTCAACCAATATATATCAGAACTTGGCTATTCACGCAAATTACTGTTCTCTAAAATTTGTTTTCAGAACTAAGACACGATGCCAGCGGAGGTCCCATCTCCCAAACACTGAAGACCTGGTAATTTATGTAAAGAAAAATACATCTATATAGAGGTTCAATACATAGAAAAAGTAACACAATTACTGTTTCGTTCGTTGAAATAAATACCTGTCCAAAACGATAAATTCGCGGATGTCGCCTTGTATCGTCACCTCCCTGGTTAAGTATAATACGGATTAGGTCGCGGTTGTTGCGCGAAGGCGAAAGGTAATAGCTACTGGCACGTCCCAATCGAAGCCCTCAGCCCCAGGTACGAGTCGAAAAACTCGAGCCAGGAAAAACGATGGCCCCGATGACAGTGGCTCGGATTCGGACAGTTCGAGTTCCAGTGATTCTACGCAGGATGAACAGGAAAATCATTTTGGTGCGATGACCCGTCAAAGGGAGCTGATGCTAAGCCTGGGACCCGTGGGGTTGTCCAGGCAACGATTCCCCATGATGCACTGGAGAAGTTGGATGGCCCTCCCAACCCCGTGGCCCCCGTAGAAACCAGCGCGCAGAGCAAGAGCACCAACAGTCCATGCTGGCCATGCTAGACGATCGTGAGATTGAGCGACATGCTGCGTTCGATGGGTTCTCTCGCCAGCCACCTCGCGAGGTCGACGCCGAGGAGCAAGACTCACCCTGGCTCATACAAGACTCCTGGTACAACGAAGGCGGGGCCGAAGCGGTCCGTCGGCTGACGAATCTCTCGGCGCGTAAATTCAACCGTACTGGAATGTGGATCGTGGGCGGCGCTCAGCCCTAACCGGCAAGGACATCTTCTTTATGAATGTGTCCGCCCTAAAGCACGACGGTACCAGGGATATGAATGCCGACATCTTACGCATCAAGACGTCGACATTCGTCAAGACCATCACCGCCTTTTTGCACGTTCTTGCGCCAAGATTGTACGACGGCTGGGTGCGCGCCATGACCGACGAGTGCACGATGCGATGCTTGATCACGTCGGGCCGCACCCCTCCAGCACTTCCCGTGGGCGTTCTATGTAACCGATGTGGTGTTTCAACATTAGAATCGTCCATCCTGAACGACGGCGGATGTGATGCCGTTCTACAGCGGCAAGTACAAATTGTATGGGCTAAATATTGAAGTGTCTGTGAACCCAGGCGGGCTTGCTATCAACTGCAGCAACCACCCGCGCGGGAATACCCCCGACACCACCATGTTCAGGATCAGTGCAGAGTTCCATGATGCTATTCGCCTTAAAAGCGGAGCTGACCTGAGCCTAACTGCTGGGGGCCTGCTGGCAGAGATCTTTGCCGACAAGTGGGCGCTGCTGGCGAACAAGGGCTACCAGCGACTCGCCGACTAGAAGCGATGCATCCACCCGAAGAAGGGTAGGAACCTCTCGCGGATGGACCAACAGTTTAACGACGACGTCACCAGCGACCGTGTGATAGTGGAAACTTCTTCGGGCGACTATGCACGCTCTAGCGCGTCTGCTCGGACAAGTACAGGTGGGGCCAAGATCTGTACGGCGACGTTTTTCAGATTTGTGTGAGCCTGACAACGTTTACGTCGAGTGCAACCCACCGCGCGATGATAACGCGGAGTAGTATGCCCAGCTCGAACATCGTCTGGTCGCCATGGGAAACGAGAAAGCACCGTCTCTCTCAAGGGAAGTACCGTTTCTGCAAGCAACTGCGCCACCGGATATCGTTTGACGATCTACCTCGCCACAAAGATGTCGACGAGGACTCGGATGCTACGCCGATGAAGACTGCAAGTAGTTACCGCGTGGCTAGGTAGGGTGTAAGTGCACATACTAGCACCTAGTTCTGCAGGAAATCATCAGAGAGATGATCATTTTGTTGGTCTACATTGCAGTTGATTTGTTCTTGATATTTTACTAGCGTGTCTCACTTCGTGTCAATGACGCAACAAACTGGTTTAGCGACCAAATGCAGATGCAAAAGAAACCAGAACCCGGACATCGTATATAGTAGATGTAGAGGCGCCCCCGCCTTTTCCGGAATGGCACTCGTTATTTAGTCCGAATTGGTCCCATAAAAGCTCCATTATATACGTATAATAGGAGTATAAGACGGTTAAATTGGAATAGAAGTAGGACACTAGCGCGTTGGCTCTTGTCTGCGGACGTATAGCCGTGGGCCCGCCCCTCTCTCGCTTCGCGGCCTGNCCCCCCCCCCCCCCCCCGACCTCTAAGTCCTCGACTCGGCCAGGCGCTGTGTCTGGAATTAGATATTAACTCCTGGGCAGTGTTGCCAAGACTGCGTGAATATTCCATTTATGCATCGTTCTCGTATACGCACGTATAGCTGGTAAGCCATTCGGGCAAAATACTCTCTCTCATCCGGAATTGCAACGAGCCATGTACCTTCATAGATAGTGGCAGCCACTTCATGTACTGAGCTAAAATAGTAGTACATGTAGCGGGAAGTGTCGTCTTGCGGGAAACATACATGCGCAGACATGCATACACGAGTTGCTAGATCGCAGTGGCAAATGAAAGACTCACAATGAACATTACTTATTGTGGTTACATGCTGCGTATACGTCCGCATGCTTCATTCATAAAAAATCCCCCATGACATCCAAAATCAAGTCCAAGATCAACACCAAGGCCCACTATGTCCGACTCACTTTCGGCGAGAAGGTCATGCTGTGCAAAACCCAGCAAGCAAGCTGCCAGGCGCGACGTGGATGCCTTGCAAGAATGGGCAACTCGTGCTTTCGACCTGCCTCGGCTACCATCGGTAGCTACTGTCTACGAAACAATCCGCAATGACCAATAGATTCGATTACTTGGTATTATCTCGTCTTTTAGCGAATCAAATTGATCTACGCGAACGATTTTGACATATAAGATATGTCGCGGATTGGTGACAGCATCACAGCAACATCTCCGACGTATCAGGTCGGAGGGGGCACTGAAGTTACTGATCTCTCTCTACAGAAGGCAAGTTATTCGCATATTTCTCGATTAACACCCAAGCTCCGACACCCCCGACACAAGATTAGCCTGAATGACCTCGCACCGGTAAAAACTAAGCTTGCTCGCGAGTCCGCAGCGCGCTCGTTTCTGAAGTTTCTCGAGGAGGAAGACGTTAGATGGGAGTACCTAGAAGTGTCCATACGGCGTGAGAGTGCCCAACTTGTCTTGGAAGCAGTGGTGGACAAGTTCGTCATGCATCTCGCCTTCGAGGAGGGCCGTAAGGGCAAACACTTAGCTCGACACACGGTCATGTAGTACTACCGACATGCCCAGAACTGGCTGCAGGACCAGTTCCATCGACATCGAGCGGCTATTGACAAGACACTTCTCAAGAAGGGCCAAGTGCTGGAACGCTATTGCTTGAAAAGAGAGCCGGGGGCCTTCGTTAATAAGGCTCCTGCATGCGTGAAGAATGTGCTCAAGAAAATGATGGTGTATCTCTTTTCGACTGCTGTTACCTCCGCAGACTACCAGGGCGCTGCGCTGCTGTGCTTGCTCTGGTTCCTTTTCGGGCGTGCGTCGGATCTTACGCTGCAGGTGTGTGACGAGCTTTAGTAGGCGAGTGGTGCATGGGTAACCCCGTAGTGAACACTACCCTTAACCTCCGAATGGAACAACAAAATTAACCTCATCACAGAGTACGCAAACATGTAATTTGAGTACAGCATCGAACACAAAGCTTAACATCCTGGCGGAACAGCAATGTTAACCTCGACGCAAGCTAGCACTCCACGCACAAACAGCAGAGGCGGTCGCTTATCTAACAAACATACAGATATACAAATATACAGACAGCCCGAGACATTGGGCGAGCGGGCGGCTTGTCCGTTGAGAGAAAGAAAAAAAAGAGTGAGGCTCTCATGCCTCTGCGGCAGCCAGAAGCCAACCGTTTCAATAGAACCTTGTTGTTGAGGTTGTACCTACGTCTGTTGTGCAAGCCAGTCGCTAGCTGGCGTATTTACGGGTGAGATCTATCAAAGGACCAGGCTCTCTAAATAATGGACCCCGATTTTCGGGTACGGTCTCATTTGCCAAGGTGCCGCGGAGCGCTCACATGTCTCCGCGGCTCTCTTACGCTGAAAAACAGCCTGAATCGGTTTTCGCCGTCTTCTCAGGCCATTTCAGAGCCTGTGTCGCCGCCTATAAACCTGCTCTAATCTGCCCTCTAGCATGCCCTCTGGTGCCACACATCATGACTTAGATCATCCAACCTCAAACACCACTTAACACCAAGTGTACAACTACTTAGGACTGACTCTGCGCGGGTCGGAGCCCCTCGGAGGTCGGAGAATTTTTGCTATGGCATACGCTGTATCGACAAGCAAGTGGGGGGGGGGGGGGGCAGCGTCGGTTAATCCAAGCAGCGTCGTCGATGGGCGCGCCAGCATGCGCTCAACCACGGACCTATACGCTCTAAACGACATCTACACTGTGGAGACCGCGTTCTTCTACCACGCACAATCTCCTCGAACGTTATCAAGGCAGAACAAGGTGGCCGGCTTTAAGGCCGACAAGACGAGACTTACGATGTCTGTAACGACTAACGCAGACGGAAGCGATAAGCTCCCATTGCTGTTCATCGGAAGGGCTGCGAACCTCCGCGGATTCAAAAACGATAATGTGACTGAAGAGTTCGGTGTCGAGTACACCAATAGCAAGAAAGCGTGGACGAACACCGCTATTTGTCAACGCTCGCTGCTAGATCTCGACCAGCGCATGATACTGGAGCGCTTCCCGCAGGCTTTTGGGCTGGCAGAAATCATTAAGTTACCCTACACTTTGCATAAACGGTGCATTACGCTGAAATCTTCGCTAAGGGGCGGCGTAGATCCAAAATCTGCGAAGCTCCCCCCCCCGACAGGCGTTGCGGGGGGGGGGGGNATCAGACTTCGAATCTGGGGGTTGCGGGTTCGAGTCCCGCGTCGCGTACACTTTTTTATAAATGAAAAACTTCCGCTGTAATAAATACTATACTAAATGGTCTTGATGCGACAGTGTGTGGTCCTGACCCACGCGTTCATCGCGAAAGTTGAATGCTGCTCCACCCTACATGTTTGCACTTGCCTGCTCTTCTCTCGCCTCGTAATATTTGTACGATTCCGCAAAACTCAACACCACCTCAACCAGTCTCCAGTCTTCCAGCCACAACCACAGCGCACATGGCCTTCGCTGCAACAGCTCGTCTCGCGGCCCGCGCCGCCTCGCGCTCCAGTGCTCTGCGCGCATCCCCGCTGCTGGCCAATGCGCTGCCCTCGCAGCGGCAGCACTCGCCGAGCGCCGTGGAGCCTCCGTTCCTGTCGGGCAGCGCCAGCGGCCTCGGCTCCGTGCGCACCAAAGTGAGCGAGCGCGCGCTGCGTCGCAAGAACCTGCGCACGATGAAGAGCCAGAAGGGCGGCAAGGTGCCGGCGCTCAAGGACACACTGCGCAAGCTGTACCTGCGCACCCACCCGGACCTGTTCGGCCGGTACCCGGAGCAGCAGCGCGCGAACGAGGAGTCGTACAAGGAGCTGCTGGGCATCTTGGACGCCATCGAGAAGCACAACGAGTTCCCTCCGGCCAAGACGCTGGTGCTGCCGTTCTTCCTGAAGACGCCGGTGGAGGGCGAGTTCAAGGAGGTGGATCTGCAGCTGCGCACGACGGGCGGCGCGTGCAACACGTTGGTGGAGGAGGCGCTGGGTCGGTTCTTCGGCGAGTGCGGTCTTCCGCAGTCGTTCCAGTGGGGCGAGGGCAGCTGGGGCAAGGCTGTGGGCAAGGACGCGGTGGAGAACCCGAACCTGGGCTTCGACAAGGAGGAGGAGGCTCGCGAGAAGGCTCGCAAGGAGGCGGAGGCGGCGGCGAAGCGCGAGGAG
>LGTU01001846.1:0-11789 GCA_001314425.1 Phytophthora pluvialis | reverse complement strand
CCCCCCCTCCCTCGGGATGTTTGAACACGATCTTAACAGAAACTCATCCCGGCTGGGCTCGTTTGCAGTATATTTATGGCCGTTCGGCATGAACATGGCCGGGCAAGGGAATTCCTACTCCACTATATGTGGAAAGCTGTGTGCAGTGCGATGGTATCATTGTCATAATTTTTGATATGACCCACGTGTTTAAGCTGGACATGCCCTTCTCATTCGGGGATTCGTCCGTTTACAAACCCAGTCGCGAAGCAGCCGTCCGATGTCACCCCAACGTTTATGCCGAATGACTGCAATGCTGGACTTCCAGCAAGCTCGCAACCAACTCGCATAGGGTGGTCTTCTGCTGGCATAATTGTTCCTGTTAAGGCGACGTGAATGCCTTCGCAGTGGGTGACACCACCACGTGTACATCAT
Organism: Phytophthora pluvialis; assembly: GCA_001314425.1. NCBI lineage: Eukaryota > Oomycota > Peronosporomycetes > Peronosporales > Peronosporaceae > Phytophthora > Phytophthora pluvialis. Next base: position 11,375 of record LGTU01001846.1, on the reverse strand, counting down.
CCGGCTGCAAGGCATAGTTTCTTGGATAGTCATGGACAAAAATCGACCCGACGAAAGCAACACGGGTAGGGATTCGACTGTACGGAGCGAAAAACAACCGATTTGGCCGTGAGGAGATCCGATATCACAGCAAGTCAGGTGATAAGCTGATTTGTCCGGTTCGAGCGTCAAGGTGGATTATAAGAGCATCTGCGCCATTTGGAACCAGGCAGAATCAACCAGCATTACCAACAGAAGCAGTCACAGGCATCACAGCCAATGCAATTGCTTCCATCATCAAGAGGGCTGCAGTTGCAGCAGGATTGGACCCGACTCGTTATTCAACGCATTCCATCCGCATCGGCGGAACAACGATGTTAAACGCAGGAGTAGACTGGTTGGTTAGTAAACGGCTGGGTCAATGGCTCTCAAATGCGTTTGAGAACTATCCCGTGCTCACGGCCGAAGGATCAAAAGGCTGATCAAGCCTGATGTGCCGAGCTACGACGCTACACCATTCGAGGCCACTATTGACAATATCGTACATGTTGCCTCACCGGAAGTGTCGTGACGGGATATATTTTTCTGGGGCGCCGCCATACTACTCCCAGTAAATCAGGTAAGAAGGCGAAACCCCTCTATCCCGAGCGAGGGAGGTAGCTTAGTTTAGTCATTAACCGATCTACCAAGTAGCTCTCACCCCGCCACACCACTCCCAATACATCAACTTGACGAAGTCCGCCCACCGCAGACAGGTTGTTGGAATTCGTTTTTTTTTCCACCGGTATTGGCGGTATTCATACAAAACTCAAATCGATTTGGACGCCCTACAGAATCTTCTCCGTTGGACCTACTCGGTCCTCCCACGTCCTACGAGCCCTACCTTGTGCTCGTACGGTTACCGATTTATGACGTCCAGGCACGTGTATCTTGGCTACATCGCTACAGATTCGACGGCCCTCCAAAACCTTTTCTGATAAACTCCCATACTAAAATCGAGTAACGCTGGGCTACCGGAGATAGACGCCAACACTTTTGCAGGATAGTAGGCAAGACGGCTGCATCACTGGTCGCACTGCTAGTAATAATAGCGGTGCAATTTGGGGTTGGTGCTAACTACGGCATTGCTCTACATGACCTACCCGTTCTACGCTCAGTTGTGATGCTGGTTGAGCTTTGATGGGTTCAGCACCGAAACGTTTCGAGGAAAGTGGATGCTGCTGACTGTTTGTAGTGTTCGGTTAGCCCCATTCGCGATTGTGCCGATCAGCACCACTTGTATGGTTTGTAAGCTTCTTGAATTAACAACGGCATACGTGTGTGTTGACGTACTAACATATTGTTGGTTTGCTAATTGGTGCTTCTAGTGCGCGTACGCGACCTCTCAGTGTTTTAGGACCTATACAGATCACTGACACGCACGTGAGAGGGAATTGTTTGCCTAATCCACCTCCCTATGTCGTCGGTACGGGGACGGATATGCTTGTTGTTTGTATCTGTGTGGCTACTGATTGATAATGTGGTAGTGACGACGAGGGCAGCCGTAGACGCGTCGCACACACCAGTCAAACCAGTGCGCTACCAGGGTAATTGCAGATTGAATTGTGGAATTCGCTTAGGTGGCCAACCAGTTTAGAAGACAACCGCCAGCGATGAAAAAGCGATTAGATCGAGGGATTTCATCCAACGACGATACGGATGGCGATTTACTACATAGCTTTGACGTTGACTTTCGACATGAGCAGTTGAAGGCGAGGAACACTCGTTTGAGAGCCCATAAGACAATGAAACATGATCGTGATGTTTTTCTAAAAACCGGCGGCAGTGATGGTGAAGTGTCTTGCCTGCGCAATCTTCAAAATGTATTGGGAGGGGAGGGACTAAATGAAAGTATGTACAGTATTTGTGATCGATTGGTACGTGCGCGCGATATTGCTCGTAAAGAAGTGGTTGGGAATTCGTGTTGGACGTTGCAGACGAAACAATCTCTCGTAGGCTCGTGAAACAGTATCGTGCACCGCCACACATTGACGGATTGGAATATGTATTGGTATGTCCTCGAGGTACGCATTGTTGCGTTGATGACACGGTTGCTCTAGTGCTTGGATGGGTATGATAAGATCCCAACACCACCCGAAATGAACTATCGCCAATGGTTTTGGTATTGGAAGATTACTGAAGTGTCATCGAGGCCTCACGATTCCCGAACAATTGATGAATCAGCTCGCGAGTTTGACGCGAGTTATGCGTGGGGGGCGCCTCCGTTGCATTCGCTCTCATTGCCCAGTATTTGGTTGGACGCCGGGCCACCCGTGTTACTTTTTCCTCGGTCTCCCGACGCTGTACCCTCATATCGTGTTGTCATGGTAGGCGACTTCACTGAAGACCAGGTTAAACAAGTGAAAAAGATGCATCGGGTTTGGAATCAAAAGGTGAATTCTAAACATCAACTTGAGCAACACGTCGACCAGTCAGTCGGTTAGAGTGTAAGCACCCTAGCGATACGCTTTTTAAGCCATATCATTGGCCGAAATGCTGCCGAGCGAAGCGAAGACGGCGCCCCTGTTGGCCAAAACTGCCTAGCGGGACCGAAGGGCCCGCCCTTCCTACCGGAGCCGAAGGCGTAGATAGCTCACTAACCAACCAAGCACGGCGAGTAGTGCAGCGAGCCCCTGCGAGCGGAACGGGGGCTCTTGCTGCTGCAGCGGAGCGATGGCAGCCCTACATAGTAGTGCAGCAAGCTCTCGGGTGAGTCGCACGGTTACCAACTAAACTAATTCCGCCGCGTAGCGGCGGCGCTCAGATAGTGCTGTCCTCAACTTTACAAGCCTAAAATCCCTTGTACGAAAGCGTTCTCCGAGCGCCGGCGTTTTAAATATGGAGTATTTCGGTACCATATTTGACGCCCATTTTGTTGAACAAGTACAAGGTGACTCGAGAGATTTTGATGATATATATCGACGTGAACAAGAATCTGACCGTGGGCCATCTGACGTATGGCAAGTAGTTCAAGAAGATGAACGCGCGGTTCTCGAACGACGGATTTGATTAATGTATGACACGTCATATGTGCCTGCTCACGTGAATCCCTGTATGGCTGAAATTGCTGGTAAAGCAGGTCATTTATGGTTCGATAGTCAAATAGGTTTTCGTACGATTTGAGTGGATATTTGTCTACAAGACTCTTTCCACACCTGTTTCCGTTTGGGCGTGACCACCCAGGAGAACAGCACAGAACCGCAGTCTCTTCAAAGAGGCGATCAAGCATTATATTGCACTGAGTGCTAGACAGTTTGTCGAAGACGAACTCTTCACGTTAGTGGCATTTGACCGATTGGCATTACAGAACATGTACATTCACAATTCAGTTGGATGCAAGCATTTCCCAAATTGGTTCCGTTGATTTGAAACTATTGGAGTCGAGCAATTGTTAAGAAGCGAAGAAGGCAGGAGTGTATTCCCCGATGTGAAACGTTGACGATACGGCAGCTCATTTTGTGAAAATTGTTGAAGTAGCCTCTAGCGCGGTATGGGGTAGCAATGCAGAACGCTCCCAATGCCACCAGACAGCATTTGCATACCGGGCTAGATTTGGACAGTCAACCCTCTTTGTGGCATTGACCCAGAACACAGATAATTCGTTTTCAATAGCGCAATATACTGATCAGCTCGGTCAAACCTTTTTCTGACGTACTGGAAGCCCAAATGCCTAGCAAGGCGGAATTGCGCGAAGCAAGTCTTGGCAATGACTGCGCTTCAGCGCTGCCGTTCATGCTGCAAATTGACTCCTTTTTCGATGTGTCCTAGGGATCGACCCAAAAAGCAAGAAATCATCGTCACCGCGGTCTATTTAACACGGTAGCGGCTTACTTTGGTATGGTGGAGACAAAGGGACGCGGAACTCATCACACTTTTTTTTATTAGGTTGCAGGATGACCCTCCTAGTTCTGTTGCAGTGGACGATATGATATCTTGTGATGACGCTCAGTTATTTGGTGAATTAGTTGCGAAATATGCCAATTCAATAGTGAGCAACACGATTTCTTTGGGTTAGAGTGAATATCGGTGTTATCAATGTGGTGGTCATTTTGTTCACTTTTCTCATCTATCAACTCCCGAATCATCCCGTAAGGACCCTCACCCGGGCCTTTACAGAGCTCAGCCAAGGTTAAAATTATCTGAGCCCGTACTCTTTGAGTGCAACATCTGCGCAATGTGCTTCTTCAACACCCCCCCCCCCCCCCCCCCCCCCAGTGATGTATGTTGAGATTGGTGTATGTACAGATAGAAGAGGTGGGAGGATGTCCGGATCCTGGAGAGGGTTTTTACCTCCCAGCCTCGGCAGTTACGAAACCTACGGGTCGATAGGATTCTCGGTCCTAGCGCTCCATGAATGCCACTTCCTCAATTCATCCATCAGTCTCAACAGGTTTTGAGCCCAACCTCTCAAAGAGGAACAAGATTGAAAGAGCGTCGTACCTGCATGACCATGACACGCTCAAACTGGAAGGACTGCTGGAACTTCGACTCTCGCAAGCCTGACTTCACTGCGTGGCAGATTCGAATTCGAGCGCTACTCAAGGCGGAAGATGTATGGGAGGTTGTGACCAAGGTTCGTCAGTACAACCACCGCTGGGATTACCGACATCGCCAAGAGTTCATTGCACAGGTCAAGAAGGCGTTCCAGCTGCTCATCAACTCGCTGGATGACGCGGCTGTGAAGGCTATTGGCAAGTACGAGTACTCACGACACGCTCAACAAGTTGTACGTGTTTAAGACCAACATGAATAATATATCGGCTGAATCCGGGTACAATGGAGTTGAAAGTCAATCTATGCAGCTATGGCACTCACGATATGGGCACTTAAGTTACCAGAACATCGTAAAATTGGTCTCTAGTGGTCATACACATGAGCTTCAAGTGGCTAAGCGTGATCTAGTTGAGTTTCCCGTCTGCGATGTCTGTGCGCGTTCAAATCTAAAGCGAACATCGCTTAAGAGAACATTCACTCAGCACGCAACTCAAGTGAACGAGCTGGTGTACACTGATATCAAGGGTCCAATTGAGGTCCCAACGTTCAGCAGTAAGCACTACGTTTTGGTCTTCGTTTATGGTTTTTCCGTATTCGTTGCTACATATCTGCTGATACACAAGTCGGAGGCCTTGATGCGATTTATGGAGTATGTGGTGAAAGCGGAAACCAAGCACTACCTTCTTGTGCGGGGCGTGAACTCAGACAATGGATGCGCATTCATATGACCTGACTGGACAGCTTGCTGCAAGTCAAAAGGCATTAACTGCCGAGGAACAACAACTTACACTCCCGAGCAGAACGGAAGTGCAGAGATGAGGTTCCGAGTTCTGTTCAGGAAGGTGCGGGCACTTTTCATCGGAGCTCAGCTCCCAAAACGATTCTGGGGTGAGGCTCTACGTACGGCTACGCTGCTCAACAATATCAGTCCGCTTCGACGAGCAGATGTCACGCCCTACGAACGCTGACACGGAAAGGAAGTCGACTACAGCAATCACCGGGTGTTTGGTTCACTAGCGTATACCTACGTAACCCCGACGCATCCCAAACGACTTGAGTTAACTGCAGAGTCTGGAAAGGGGAAGGCTCTCGACAACCGAGGTATCAGAAGCGTCTTTGTTTGCTACGCTGCAGGTCAGCAAGCTTGGCGGGTACTTCACTGTGGAATAAACAAAACAATGACAACCTGTCACGCTACGTTTGATGAGTCTGGCTCGCCCGCAGCAACCGAAGACAAGCTGCTAGATGTAACGGGCTAGGTGGTTACCGTCACTAGCTTACACGTAGCGATGAGGAAGCTTGTAGAAGGCTCAGGAAGCTGAGCCAAGTATTTAGACTGGGGAAAATTTAACTCTGTTTTTAGTATTAGGACCGGGCGGAAGTCCTTGGCCTAATGTGAGCCACTCAAATACAGGTCGACTGCTGATAGGTCGAAATGGGTCTGGATCTCCACTATCGACCAATCATAGAGTGACACATCAGCACACACTAGCCGTGTACGGATCTACCTAGTTATGGAATTGTATACCTACCTACTTATGTAACTGGAGGGCCCATTACACTATAGCTCCGGCGACTAGAAAAGCTGCACCATCTCGCTCTCATTCAGCCTTCGCGACTGGCAAATTCAATCTTTGACCTAGTTTTCTACGCTGAACCAGTGCTCGAAGACAGAAGCGAACTGGATTTGGAGTTGCAGCAGCTCGATAAATTAATTGACGACTTCAATAGTGATGAATTGCGGGATGAGAGCGGTGAACTTCCTGACGTGAGCTGCTACATAGGTCGGCATCTTAACGGCGAGCTCCCAGTACTGGTGAACCAACGATCTGTTGGAAGCAAACCACAAGCGCTTACGATGTGTGCATGCGATCGACTTTCGGAGAAACAGCGAGAACCCGAGTTTCTAGTAGCAGCAGAAAATATCACGAGCAAAACCGAGAACAGCAAGGTTAGTGGGCTATCTACCCGAGTCGAGCCGAAAACGCACAACGACGCAGTAAATGACCCTGACGCGCCGCACTGGCGAAAAGCGATTGATAAAGAAGGCCAATCACTCGTGGTGCATGGCACGTGGAAGTTCGTTCTCTTACCGAAGGGCAAGCGGGCACTGACGTCGAAGTGGATTTTCATATGATGCACAAGGTAATGTCTAGCGAATCCAAGCTAGACTCGTCATCCGTGAGTATGAGCAGGTGAAGTACGTCGACTATGATGATATATTCGCTCCCGTCATTCGACTAGAATCTCTGCGAATGCTGCTCGCTCTGGTTGGAATTAATGACTGGGAGTGCCACCAGACCGACGTCGATACTGCCTTTTTGAATGGCGACATGGATGAAGAAGTGTACATACTCCAACCTGAAGGACTAGTGAAAGCAGGACAGGGGAATCTTGTGTGCAGACTGCTGGAGTCACTTTATATATTGAAGCAGACACCACGGGCATGGCATAAGAAGCTGACCGATTTTCTAAAGAGCCATGGATATGTGAAATTCAACAGCGATACCTGTATTTACATGCGTGCAGGTACCGGGGGAGTAGCTATAGCTGGTATATGTGTGAGTGATCTGCCCCTTATTGCAGATTGTTCAAGTCGGGTACGTGTTTCCTTCCCTGATGATGAATAGGATTGTTGGCCATTGCGAGTGTGGACTGGTTGTCCACGTTGACCACTGTTGGATCCTGCTGCATTTTCAGTTTTTCCAGAAATTCTCCCAGAAATAGAAGCTCCATCACTCCATACGCCAGCGACATATACTTAGCCTCCGTGGACGACAGTGCTACGGTTCTTTGACTCTTGCACGAGTACGTTATCGCACATCCACCAAACGGCATGACGTGATCGTCGTGTGTCGATGTCCTTCGCATAGTCTGAATCCACGTAAGCTGTTAGCTGCACTCCATGGTGACTGCGTCCGTCGATCACAAGTCCATATCCGATGGATCCTTTCACGTAGCGAATAATCCGTTTTGCAGCATTCCAATGAGCAACACCAGGATTACTCAGATACTTACTCAAACACTGAATGCCAAAAGCGATGTCAGGTCTACTTCCTGTCGTGAGGTACATCAGCGAACCGACATGGCCTCTGTAGTCCTTGTTCTTCATCTGCTCACGTGCATCGTCATTTTTAGGGCTGTCTCTTTCGAGAGAACAACTCCAGGATTGTCCTACACGGATTCCGCTACGCCAGATTGAATTTCTCCAGAACCCTTTTCGCGTAGGTTGTTTGATCGATCGTAAGTGTCCTTGCAGCTCGGTTTCGTCGAACACGGATCCCGAGAATGTGATGAACTTCATCCATGTCCTTGCACTTGAAGCCCGATGACAGCATAGTCTTACTCAAGATATGACTTCGTGCGAGAGCGTATCGTCATGGGATACGTGGTCGTTGAATATGTAAGGACTAAGAACAACGTGGCTGATTTGCTAACGAAAGCTGTGACTGCAGACGTACTGAATGCGCTGTGAGGCCGCCTCGGGGTCCGTGAATTACGAGACGACTTGGAACAGCAGAAACTCGGGAAACGAGATCATGGAAGCCAGTTCATCTGGTGCGGAGAAATGGAGGTTGAGCACAAACTTGTGAAGTTGAAATTGTCAGCTGGCTTGATCGTATGAATTGCCTTAAAAGGTCGCTATGTAAAAGTTTTGATGATCCATTTCTAAACGACCTGCTCACACCCGCCTGATTGAGGTGCCACCACTATCTACAGATGATATTCGAGTGCCTCAAAAGACAATTGATTATCTTGAACTTGTATGCGCCGCTCGCCGTTTTTGTATCAAATCTTCTGCGTTACCTTCTGCTTTTGGCGCATACAAGTTCTTTTCGGCCAAAGTGGCCCCTCCACACATTTGATGTTATTTGTGGCCTAAACGGCAGCGTCTGGCGCAGATAAATGCATTACCACGAGCATTTGACAATGTCTGATGCGCCAAGCTCCCACAAGTGAGACCTGAGCTGAAGTTACCCAGCACTATAGCGTGGACTGGCATCAGTAAAATTGTGTGTTGTTATTTGCTTTAGTCGATAACATCTATGGGCTGTTTCAGGCCCCCAGAACATGTGCTCGTCACGGCTGAACGCAGCCGAACGTTGCGTCAGTGTGTGTGTGTGTGGAGAGGGGGGGGGGCGGAGGGGTACCAGAACAACGCAACGCGACTTCAAAGATCGAAGAAGGCATCCCGTAAAGAGGGCGGGATGCATCACTTCGTGGCGCATACAATGATATGCAGATGCACTCATTGTAATGGCATACGACACCGTTAAGTAGATAACTAGATAGCGGTGTCGTATGCCGTTAATGAACCTCACTGAAGACGCTAGCATTTGCACGCCTCTAGTTCAGCAACCACATACGGCTTTTGGTTGCCGAGATTGTTGCAAACATCACTGTGATTGCGTGGAGCGACCCCTAGCGGGATTCGAGGACCCACCCAGTCTAATTGACGTATCAAATGCCTACCAATTGGTTGAATTCACTGCAGGCTACACTCTGTGATTGCCAGCTATGCTCGTAGTCGTCATAAAAAAATAAAGATGTATAAGAGCAGATTCCATTCCATTAACAAGGCAATAGTTTGCACGTCATCTGACTCGTCTTGGCGCGTGTACATTTTGTACCAAGGTACACACACAAATATTGCGACTAAGTACGAGCAGAACAAACGCAGACTAAGTCTTGCTACATATGATAATATGCTGTCCTTTTCAGAGCTGTTGCTCAATCCTCACTGGTGGTGTCACACTTCTACGTGTTTTAAGCAATCGTGAGCTACACCTGGTGCGTCATTCTGTTGGTATAGATTTCCAAAAGATCGCGTAGGTGAAACGACGTTTTCCGCATCAGGTGTTGAAATAAGTCGACGATGGGGGCATAAATTTATTAATGAATTCAAGCAAGTGCTAATGACCACTTTTAAGTATATCCATGGTATCCAATTGCTGAGAGGAGGGCAAGAAGCAAGTCATCGAATTCACTATTGCTGCAAGGAGGTAACACAACAACAGAAAATACTTGACTCGGTGGTTGCAATCGCACTGGGGGCGTTTAAACGCCGCCAAGAACGTGGATAAATTGAAAATGTATCACCGGTGAGTGGGATCCAACGAAAACTCACAATTGCTCGAAAACGAGTTGCTTCCGCGGCATAAATTACGACGAATAGACAGGAGATTGCTGGACCGCTAGTAGCCCTTTACCTTTGCAGAGGTTGATGTTGCTATTCAAGCGCAGTATGTATGACGCTACCGCCGGGGGATATTATTCACCAGTTGTGTGCCTCGGAAAAGTACTCGCGCAGGCTCGTCTGAGCGTGCAACGAGCTGGGTGCATCGACGTTTCAAGCCATGTCAAGTCTGGATGACTTCATTTATCGCCCCCGTTCAGTGGACGAGACCAATCTCTACGAAGCTACTTTAGAAAAAAGACGAATTTGCGAGCGAAGCAAATCATGTTTGTTTTAAACGGACACCCCCTTTGGTGTACGCACAGTCTAGGGAGGAGATTCCGGGAGGTAGTTCCAGTCATATGGGGCTATCGCCTGCCTTGCGTTGATAGTGAATCGCCAACGAATTACCAACTCAAACACGCCATATTACCACTGGTGCTATTTAAACCGTTCCGCTCGGTAGTTAACCTTGTTCGCGAGACCCCATGTCGGATGATGCATGGTTGTTTGCGTATAGTAAGTGAGAGCCATCTCAAAGCAAGTTCGTGAAAACAATAATGAACAACATGGATTACTATTATAGCGGCCTTCGAAGCGACAAAGACCAAAATGCAGAAAGTCACCAATCGATTCTAAAAACAACAACTAAGGAGCCGATAGAAGCATCGATATCACTGGGTTCGATGATTGGGATGATTTGTGCGATGAACAGGATTTCGTTGACAATGAACCATCTGAGGAGAATTGGCACTGAAGCACCATTTATAGATATACATCATTTTCATCGCGTAAATGCATCCATGAAGCCATCAACAGCCGCGTGGAGAGGCAGTGGCAGGCTAAAACTGAACACAGCGCCTCCCTACTCCTCCATATCACCTTTTGCTGCCTCTATCAAGAACGGTACATGCGTGTGCCATGTGAGGGCTGCAGTTGAAGTGACATGAATGGTGCAATCTGATTGGGCGATCATTTGGGATCACAGGCTATGATTGGACGGCTGGCTTCAACTTGCACGACATGTGGTGATTTGCATGGTATAATCACGAGCATCGACGAGACCAGCGTTTTCATACAAACTGCAAGTTTAAGTCGACCCTTTCCGTCTCATTTCTCAGATTAAGTACGAATATGTAGGAGATGTAGTGCGACTAGGAGAAAGCTGGCAGACTAGGACTTAACTCAATGGAGCTCACTTTCGGATTTCATTCCTTCTGAACACTTCACTACAAGCCTCGCCCGCATAATCGCAATTGATTATGAGACCAAGTTACGCCGGCAACATCGACCAGCTCGTGGAAGACAACTTCTTTCACTGGGAGTTCAACATGCGGATGAAGCTTGCTCGCAAGGGTTTGCTGCCGCAGATCATCAAGCCCGAGTTCGACCAAGTGAGTGATCGTTCCACGGCAGAATGGAAGATCAACGATCTGAAGGTCTTGGTGTGATCACCGGACGTGAGTCTCACATACCAAGTCTACATCCGTGGAATGCTGACCCCCGCTGAGGCGTGGACTATGCAGTTCAACCGCAAGACGCTGAAGAACCGGCTCCTCGGCACCAAAAAGCTGCACGGCTTCAAGATGGAGCCTGGGACTCGTTTTCATGTCCACGTCGACGCGTTCAAGGAACTCGTGCTCCAGATGGAGTCTATCGGTGAGCCTCTGGACGAGACTCGGCAGCT